>KZ537964.1:41132-101843 GCA_000934665.2 Catajapyx aquilonaris
GGGGGGGGGGAGTGTGTGGAAAGGGGATGAGAAAGTTGTTGTTGCAAGAAATTCTCAGACAATGAAAGGTTTTATGTAAGTCAATTACTCGTGTTTCAAGCAGCTGTCTGGAGCTATTTGCTGGTTGTTCATTTGAGCTGACTAGAAAGTTTGTGGTTCGCGAATATTGGCATGGTTTTTGCTTTATTTTTTGTACAGCATGTAAGTGGCGATGTGTGTAATTTTCGTACAAAATGGTGAGATAACTGCTACAATTTTTTGGTGCAATAGTGTCTACCCGATTGTTAGGGATTTTTTAAAATATTTCTCATTATTTAAAATATATATTTACATTTTAAATCAGGGCTTCAATTTAGCCTGGATATGCCTGAATTATATTTGCTTAAATTTTTAAATATTTTCCTTTTTCTAACCAAGTTATCTAAAAACTGTATAGGACATCAGGTATATCTGGGTTAAGCTGACGTCAACAATTTAATACCTAAATTTCTATAACTAGTTGCCACCATAGCAACACTGTATGTTGCATCCTTGCCACCCATGAGTCCCTTTAAAAATAGTTCCCGTCCTTCATCAAGCCATGAAACCCACTTAAAACTAATTATAAATTGATGTCGCAGCCTAGAAGAGGTCAACTCTCTTAACCTCCCCCTCCCCCCCTTATGGCATTCCTCCTTCATTTGACAACGGTCAAATGGAAACTCATTTGAACATGTAAGCCCCTGACAGAAGGAATTGACACTATCTTTCCCTCCCCGCTTTCCCCCTACTCCCCTCTAGCTTTCAAAGGGTAGAAGTGAAATTGAAGCTCCTGCGCCCTTTCCTTGTCACTTGTCAATGGGCATAAAGTCCTAATTGACAGGCGGCGTTCTAATCGTCAGAGCGCACGTCAGGGCCATTTGTTTGCTTGCGAGGGTATAGAGATAGTCGGAAAAAGAAAATGGAAGGGGAGGAGGGGGAGGGGGGGTGAGAACAAAAACGAGAGAAAATTTTCACCTCGTGTTGCTTTTGGACAAGCGATCGTACGTCACGAGAATATAAGGGAGGGCTTAATAAATCATCTTAGTCACAAATGAAAAGGAACCAAAGTTATAAATCACCCCTTGGAGGGACCTAAAAGTTTATTGTATTATAACCTTGGCTTGGTTGCTACCGTGTGTCATGTTTGACCTTCACGTGTCATCGCAGCCTGCTCAAAAGATGGCCGCCGTCCCTAATGCGTTTTTAAGGCAAACAAATGAGCCGCCTGGTGAGAGCGTCTCGTGGGGTTTTTTTTTGCACCATTGTTGCCGGATGACCTTTGGTGAAGATATATAGTTTTAAATTATGTGGCAGGCAGCCATTGTGAACATGTCAAATAATTGCTCGTAGGTAAATTGAAATACCAAAAATAAATCATTTTTTAATTCCCTATATAAGTTATTGAAATTTTTCTGTTGCTCCAAACAATATTTAAATTATCCCCGCATTTCTGCGCCTGCGCAATTGGATGAGGCAGCGTCTCTGGTGGCTGGGAGGATGAAATTAAAATGTTGAATATACGTGATAGTTTGAATATAGCTTCGCCACAACAAAAACACCTTCCATTTCAGTCCAGACTTTCTTAATATTAATAGCAATGACGCATTGCATGATGTAATTGGAGGCATCAAACGATTCGCCCACCATCAATCATAAAGAAACATATAATGCGGAGTATTCCATGTGTAAAACGCCATTCAGGTGAAGAAGCACGAAGAAAAGCCCTTGGAAACACCCTCCTTGTTCCACCAGTCGGAAGCCTCCGTCAAAAGAAACAAAAGGGAGAACAAGACGAAGAGCGAAAAATGACCTCCCCCCTCTACCACAATTCGCATGTATAATTCATGAAGCACTTAGGTGATAATATGTCCGTCAAGTGTGTCGGATATGAAAGGCTACTGTGTGTTGGGGGCGCATATATGAAGGGGCAGCCCCTGTGGTGTCAGATATCAGCCCAAAGGGACGGAAATCGGCACTCAAGAAAAAAAGGTTACCCATTCCAGGCACCTTATTTCCCACGATATATTAATGACAGGTATGTCTCGGTGTTCACCTGCATGCCTTCAGGTAGAGAAAGATCCGGTTAGGTTGCAGCTCCTGTCACTCTTTCTGTTGTGTAAGTGACAAGCTGATGTGTAATTGATTTTTAATTGGATTGTCCTTCGTTATCACATGCGTGTTTTTTTACGACTTTTAATAAGACGAACAGTTTGCTTGTAAATTTGACAGGTCAATGAAATGGGTGCAGTTATCGCGTTTATTAGTTTTGAAAGGTTGTTTGTTCCTAGTCAGAGTGACAAAATGACATGTTAATCGGAATGCATGGACAGATGCTGGGCGTTCTGATGTGTCAGTTGACCTTTTCTCCAAACCGGAACGGGGAAAGGTCATACACAGTGTACTAGTTTGCGCAAATCCGGATTGTTACTCATATAAATTCCATGAACTCACAAGTTACCCATAAACCTCACCAAATGTACTGGAAAAAAATTCATAATTACCGGTACTTCATTTAAAATTTTTAAAACACGTTTTCAATGATTATAAAAATTATTTCAAGATTATTCGCAGAATTAATCGAAAACCACTCAACAACGAATCAGCAATTATCAGCAAAATCAAAATAAAGATCTAAATGCAGGCCTATTCAACAGAAAATTTAAAATAAATCATTCGCATAATTCACAATTTGTCAACAAACAAATTATCCTGAACTGCAATTCTGCACAATCAGGTAATAAAACCATAGTAGGCTACCTAAAGTATTACAAATCCTCTGTAGCGATTTCACTTAATCCAAATAAGTAATAAATCCGGTATACTTAAGTTGTTACCCCACCCGTCTGGATGTCCTCCTCATCAGGTCCAATAGACATCAAGTTTCCATTCCGTGGACTGGAAATTTGCCTTCTGGGGGGGCCTGTCAAGTGTCGCAGGTTGAAGTCTATGGATTTACCCGAAGGACCCCCCCGCTATGGCAACAATAGGCTTCCAGCCGCCTCTTAGGGAACAGAAGAAAGCCATCAACTTTTGCATATTTAGAATAACGACTTGGCGCCCAAAGTGTTTGTCCAAGCGGCCAGGCGTGCAGACGAACCTTTTATGATTCGGCCAAGAACCTCCATCTCCCCCCCTCTCAATTCTCCTTGGAAATTAGCGAGCCTTTGGTTTTCGCAAGAGGCCATTGCAGTTTTTTTCCCCCCTCCCCACACCCGCCCACACCCTCCATCCTCCCTACCCTACTAACAGAGAGAGCATCTCTTCATTTGGTTTTCCCCAAAGTGAGCCCATCATGCCCACTTGTTTCAACTGCTGAGGACCTGAAAGCATCAGACTCTACTTTAGGCGACGACAGACGCTTCAACGCACTGGGTCCATCGCCATCTATCCATAGCGATATTCAACTTAGGTTCACTCCAGCGCCATCTCTTGTCAAGTGCTACTTATTAATACCTGCTCAGGAGTCTGTCATTATGTATGTAAATCCTGCAGCTAGATACTCAGATATATTAAAATATATTAAAATTTGGTCAGTGGACCAGAATATATGTGCTGCCGCCACCACCCAGCCAGGGAGCATATACTACATGTAGTATATGCTCCCTGACCCAGCGCCATCTCTTGTCGAGTGACGCGTATTAATATATGATTGCACATTTTATATTTCCTCATGAGACTCTCGTCCTGTGGGTAAATCCTGTAGCTCTCACCCAAATATAGCTCAGTGGACGACTGGTCAGTTGCGAACGGACGGAGTTGGCCTTACTGCCGTGCGGAAGGCGGCAGGGTGAGTGGCGGCTGGGGACACTGGCTGCGTCCGAAACAGCGAGTATACGGTGAGGCAGGCGGGCAGGAGAGCAGGCAGGCAGGTAGCAAGATGGCGGCAAGTGACGAGGAAATATGTAGGAATATATACTTGACACTTGACATGAGATGGCGCTGGGTAAGGCTGGGCTGCGGACTGTGCTTCGGACGCAGCCACTTCCCCCAGCCGCCAGTCGCCCTGTCGCCTCCCGCACGACACTAAGGACTACTCCTTCCTTTTTTAGGAAGGAGTAGATAGTAGGAGTAGAAGGAGTAGTAAAGTGTCAAGTATTATTTCCTACATATTTCCTCAGGAGACTATTATACTATGGGTAAATCTTGCAGCTTATTTGGTCAGTGAACTGGTCAAGTGGTCAGTGAACGTGCTGCCACCTACAAGTCTGGATGATCACATACCCAGAAGCGCCATCTCTTGTCAACCCCTGCCTATTGAACGTATTGAACACATCTCATCCCCACATTTCTTATTTCCCGATCCGACTGGCGGAAATGACAGTCTGCGAGTGAACCGCCGCAGCTTAGACTAGACATCCGTACACAAAAAAAACATTCCAGACTGAAAACTTGGCAGTGGAAGAGTATGGAAAAATGGAAGCCTCCGAAAAATGGCAGCCGCGTGATTACCCCCACCCGAGAGGCAATCTCCCAGCTCAATAGGACCAGTCAGAACCAAGTCTTAAGTCGGGTCCTGGATAATCCTCTAATGGAGCTTCCTTTTTTTTGTAATAACGAAAAAAAATGGCGGTGGGTCCCGGATTGGTATAGAAGCGACGGCTAATATTTGCGATTGGCATAAAGGATCGGGCCACGTTTGATTCATGGCGCCAGACCACAGCCTGACAGCCCCTGCCAAGCCTCTTTTTGCCTCCTCACTTCAAAATCCGGCCCAATTTTCCATTCAGGGCCAGCTGCTCGGAAATTTTAATAAACTCGACCCCACGTCGACGCCATCTTTTTTTTTTTGTACATCCAGAGGTCCGATTACCAGAAGGGTCGTCGTGTTCATACAAGTTGGCCATTTTTTGATTGAAGGTTTTCCACAGGGATATTTTTGTACCCCAAGCATTGACATGCACACAAAAAGGGCTTGAATTTGTAGACCCGTCGCCACAACCTGACGAAATATCGAAAATTTTCCTCCAACTGCAAAGTGACACGCCTAATAATTCCAACCTTCACTTGCAGAAAATGCCTAAGGTACAAACCCAGAGACAACCTTCTTCTTTGCTCAGAAAAATATTTTTCTTCTCCTAAGGCTTTTACCACCAAGATGGCCGCCAGTATCAGAAGCCTGAAATCAAAACCGCCCCTTGAGGGGGAGGGGGGCCTTACCTGTGCCTTTGAAGATATTATTACACGCACTTGAAGGCACCATGTCAAATGGTTTGGACAGCCTTGTAATTTTCATGATTACAAAGCGGTCGGAGGAAAGAAGATTAGCAGCCTGGAAATGAGGCTCTGCGAAATAAGCGGGGTTGTCTCAAGACACAACACCTCTTACGTGTTTTCAAGTTATTTTTTTGTTGTTTGTTAGGAAAAATGAGGAGAGGGCAGGTAGGCTAACTGCAGATATTTGTTAGCCTGTCGGCCAAATTCGAGTTTTAGCAGTTATACAGAAGAGAGTGCAATTATGGGCAGTAATCCGTTTATTCTCTCTGTCTTGATGTTTGCCCGACCTGTGTCCCGCACGATGGCAGGAGTGTGCAGTGGACGTGTGCGACATCTATGCGCGAAGAATAATACTACGTGGTAAATCGTCCGCCAGTGCTGTACCATGACAAACATCCGCTGGAGAGAAATAGCATATTAGAAGAAAGATATTGCCAAATTTTGGTCCAAAGTTTACTGCCAAGTGGCGCAACCTTTGAACATTCATAACACGTCGCTAACGAGCAAACTAGTAGCAATCAGTCATGACAAATCGCCATCAAATGCTTCCCGTGGCCATGACCTTTGACACTCTGCATGCCAATATTTCTTACCCCCAATCAGTACTATATAAAAAAATATTATAGTTCCAAAAAAAATAATCCAAGGTCTCCCCCCCACTTCCCCACCGCCTTCCCCCGGCCATACTCCGATTTCTGGCCCCAGCCACAATAATGGACAGTAATTACAGCTCACGGTGATGAAGTGCTACACTGGATGAAAGTCCCTGTCACTCCCAAGCCAAATCCCTGTGGTTAACAGCCGGGGCAAAGAGAAGGCCTCATACTGGCAACTTACATGCAACGCCTTGTGATTGACAGGCGGGCAAAGCGGCCCTGTTGCCAGATCTGCTCTATATACGATACTTCTCCGCGGCTGGGGCCTGAATTATAAATGGCCGACGCCCACAGTTTTCCCAACCCCACTCCACGCCAGTCTTTTAGATCCAGACGCTACCTTTCAACTCCAGACTTACGATTAATTAAACGGAGCGTGAAAGTAGCAGTAGCATGGCAGCCCACAAAACCCAGATCTTGCCAAAAATTTAAAAGGTAGTGCGTAAAAAAAAACTAGCCTCTACCAAGGCTCCTGCACCACTCACTAGCCTCCTGTCAGGTCCGTCACCGGCCTACCACGCCATCTCTTGTCAACTAATGCCAAGTTATGGCGCTAAGGCGAATTCTGGGTTGCATGGTTATTAAAATTTATAGCTGAAGGGTCAAATGGATCAAACGACACCGCATCATTCTATATGTCCTCCCTCGGTACATGAAAAGGATTTAGTGACGTCAGGGATGAAAAGAGGTCCCCCCCCCCCTACACCATAATTTTTAGGATTGGCCAGCTCCATGTTTTATTCATCCTCCAGGCCTGGTATAAGGGGGATGGGTGCAAGTGTCAATTCCTTGAAAAGAAGGCGGTCCCCTAAGTTCCCCTATTTCACGGGAGGGCATAATAACGCATCTCAATGCCCAAGCAGGGAGGCATCATGCACATCATTCTTGTCTGGGGGTCTCCACGGGGGATAATAACTACTATTGTCCAAACAATGGAACGGATATGGCGCCGGGAGGGGTTCCTCTTACATGTGTTTCAATCATACGCCATGCTGTGGGTCTGGATTAAAAAAAATAACGTAACGTCAAATGTAATTCATATCATTGTAATAATTGACGTCATGTTTCACCAGAGCGCGTTACAATCCAGCCTGTTCCGAGCATGACCAGTTGCCTAGTACCCAGGATAGTACTATTTTTATTGCATCCAGGGCCTTACTTGTCCAATTAAGTTCGTGGTAATTGGGCGTGACGCCATGGGGATTTCTCTCTGGAAGTGATGGAAAGTGAACTAGGAAGAGGTCAGGCCGCGAAGGTTGACCGGCTTCATTTTGGGGGCCCAGGCCCGGATGGTCAATGACTTCATTTGGTCGGCTCCGGGTTATAATTTGAGGCAAAGCGGCGGCGGCCATTTGACACTCACAAATGCGAACTAATGAGCACACCCATCGCAAGTCCCTCCGAAATCATACTACGCCCCTTCAATTACACCCCAAATTGCGGGTACATATATTTTTATAAAATATATTAATAAAAAAGGTGGCACTTCTTTTGAATAGAGTAGGTCTATTCCTAAGTTTATTTTCATTAAAAAGCTCTAAAATTCAGTCTAAAATTCACTTTAGGAACCTAAAGTTTGGCGTTTCCAAAAAAAGCTCTAAAATTCAGTCAAATTTAAGAATACGCCGCATATTCTTAAATTTCACTGAATTTGAGAGCATTTTTTGGAAAGGCTCTAAAATTCAGTTTGACTGATCTCCCCCTAAAAATACAGTGTGTAAAACCCCACTTTGGTCCAATAAACCCATATCACTCCCCTCAAAAAGTGTCAAGCACCATCAAAAAAAATGTCTTATCCACCCCTCAAAATTGTGTTTCCATCCCAAAATTTCAGCATTTCAACCCACGTCTTTCCCCTCCCTAGTCCTCCCCAAAATTGATAAGCGTTAATGGGTGTTGTAAAGAGTATCTTAAGATCCTATCACCACAGGTTGGGGGCCCTGCATCGCATGAATATTGGCACCGGCGCATACCCTTCAACCGATACTTTGAATTCCTTGTCATCCCTGCAAAACATGCCATTAACTTTTACGGCCGATTGTTCTACCCCCCAGCTACTTGCTTTAAAAAAAGTGTAAGCTTTATTATTATTTTTTGCAAATGGGTACGTTGCAATTTCGTAGAGGCAAAAACAGCCGAATAATTCATCAGGGGCAGGCGACAGCTCGTTGAAAACGACCGCTAACGTCAATACGCGTTCGCCGTCGTCATTTCAATGCACGACAACCTTCGGGCTGTCATTTCTTTGATTGCCATCGATTGCTGTTGTGTTGTCACAGCGTGTTGATTTAAGCGGGACCTGACGGGTTATGAATCCGTTATTCACTTGTTCCGCTCACATGACTTCACAACAACATTTTCTTTTTATTATTGTTGTTTCGCACTGGCGATATACCGTCATGCACCGCTTTGACTAGAAACGGACACAATGTGTATCAATCATTGGACCAACATATCTGGGGCAAGTGATGTCACATATCAACTTGGGATTGCATTGACATAATGGTCGCAATGATCCGGATCATACATTTTATGCATCACAGTTCGTTCACTGTGCACGGTTGGTATTATCAATGATAGTTCCAACGCTGAACTTATTTCCAACGCTGAACTTATTTCCAACGCTACTTATAGGAGGCGCAAAATTCGAGAGGCTCCAGGGCAGGGGTTCCCAACCTTTTTCGGGTCGCGACCCCCTTTTATTATAGTCAAGTCACCTGCGACCCCGCAGTGTTAGCAGGTGTTAAAAAAAACATTCGTGGTGAAATTTCCAATCATATTTATTTTCTTTATTTAAAAAAATTATTTATTAATTAATTTAAAAAATAACCACGAGCACCCGCGACCCACCGGAAAAGGCTTCGCGACCCCCAGGCTCTAGCTAGGGAGAGAGTCCCCAACTTCTGACGTCACGTAGTCTCTAATTGGCTGGAGTACGGTTCCAATGGGGGCCGCCATCTTGCGTTATGAAAATAGTGGCCGGCTCTGACGTCACGGTCGACTCCGATTGGCTGGGCCCAGAAGGTCTGCTCCAGTCAATCGACCGTGACGTCAGAGTCGGCCACTATTTCCATACAGCAATACAAGATGGCGGCCCCCATTGGAACCGTACTCCAGCCAATCAGAGACGACGTGATGTCAAAAGTTGGCGACTCTCTCCCTCGAGTAGGGCTGTGCGATATCCGAAATTGCATATCGACTTTCGATACTCAAAAAATATCGAATCGAAGACGATATATCGAAAATCGAAAAACCGGCATCGAAAACCGACATCGAAAAAAATCGAAAACAGACATCGAAAAATCGCGATATTCGATACATCGCACCTGCCACGGGTCGGATATCTCAACTTCGATATTAGGAAAATATCGTATCGACAGTCGATGTATCGAAATATCGCACAGCCCTACCCTCGAGGCTCTCTAGACAACGTGGCCGACGTTTGCGACGTTGCTAAAGCTCTGGAAGGAACGTTCCAGTATGAATTTCGTTCCTGGCAACGTTTGGAGCTGCGCGAGTGTGGGTGCGCACTCATCTACATAATAAGCCAGCAAGCCCGAATTTTCTGGTCAGATAATCTAGTATGCTCACAATATGACATGTGGGTTGCACACATCCTGATACAAGTGAAGTTGGCAACATGGCGGCAAGGCGTCGCGGATTTTGACAGGCGTCGGATGCGAAGTGTCAGGCCAAGCGCAGAATCAACAAACGGGTCACGGCACTTTTTTACCCTCCATCTTTTTTTTTTTCTTTTCTAGAGAAGGGCTTGGNATGGGGGCTTGGGGGGGGGGGGGGGTGAACTCTGCTGAAAACACTCCACAATCATGGCCGTCAAGGCAGCCGCTGAGTGACGCCGACAAAAAGAAGTCGGGGACTTTTTGGCCCCCTTCCTTCGGCGGACACCCGCATTTTGCTTCCATCACTTTCTCCTGGGAGGCGGTCGTGTCAAATTGGAGGCTCAGGGGAACAAACCAGGCCTTATAGATGTGGGACCGTCACCTTTGACCTGGGATTATCAGGAGTGGTGACAAAAATGGGTGGGAATAAATAGTGGCTGGGCGTATACAGTTGGGATGCCAAACTTGGTGGAAAATGTCAAATGGCATAACCAAAATTGTGATGGTTCTTTCAATCGTGGTGACAGGTTGTCGACTGATGGTTTTTTTTTAGAGTGGGGGGGGGGGGGGNNNNGGGGGGGGGGGGTTATGACAAGTTTTATTGTGATGATTCGGTTCATAAACTGGGTGTATGAACGCAAATTAAGGTAAAATCTTTGATTATTGTTAAGGCATATACATAAGTAGTCTGAAATGTTTTGGCGATTATTGGTCAGTTAGCTGCTTATTTTTTTAAAGCACTGCAGCATGGTCTCTTCTGCAAAATCAGTGATTGACCCGGATTGACCTCATGTTCCAATGGGTAACTCATAATGTGACATTGATTGCTGTGCATGATTTCACTTTTCCAAATAATACGCTGTAAGTACAGCTCTATTTCAGGAGCCCCTATAAAAGTAACTGATTGTTAATAAAATATTAGAACAGAATATTTGATAACGTAGCAACACGTTGTGAACAGAACATTACATAAGAGTCCGCATATCTTTGGCGTGATCGATCCGCATGACCTTGTCACTAAGAAAAATCCCGGTCAACAAATAAGGCCAATCGATTCACATCATGAAACCTCGAACCATTGTCTAGTAAACAATAAAAGGTCCTAAAAATGTGCAAAAAAATAATGGCATGTCCGCATATGTCATGTGGCGACACGGTGTCTGGACATACACTCAGATATGTGGCCACATATTATTCCATTTCCCAAACCTCCGAACGTTTGTAATATTGACAGTTTTTTGTTTATTGAACCCCCAGTTTTTCGAAACCTTTTCCTCCCTACTCAGTTTCCCCTGAAATATTTACCCTTCCGCATGATGGACAATGACGGAAATCCCGAGGAACATGGGGAGGGAGGGGGGGATGGATAGAAATCATTTCTATTTTCCGCCCCGACACTGTCATGCCTTTTCAAAATCTGTGACAGTTTCTTTATTGTCGTGTCACTAAAACAGAATCTCAAGTGATTCCCGTCGTGGACAGAATTAGGTACAAAAATGGATATGCCAGAGGGTTTTCAATCTATGCAATCGACTTCATTATTCGCCTACTCGGAAACACATTTTATTCTCCGTTGGGTATAGGGTACGCCGGTACGGCACGCAACCTGGCTGTAAATGTTTCGTCATGACTCAGCCGAACGGGTGAAAGTATGCAACAAAAGTGTCGTCGAATGTGAACGGTGACAGATAAGGGCACTTGCAAGTGACAGCAAGGAAAATAATAACACACTATTTTCTTATAAAGTGGAATAAATTAATTTTAATTAAACAAACGAGGTAGTATATGAATTACTGTAGACAGCTATAATTGGCAAAAATTAATACCAATCAATAACTGATATATTATTTAACAATATAAGTTACAGTGACTGGAAATATTAAGTTTGGCCTAATGAGTAAAATATTTATTTATGTCAACGGATATTTATTTGTTAATGAATAAAATATTTATGTCGACGAATAAAATATGTATTTGTCAACGAATAAAATAGTCAATGAATTTGTCAATGAATAATATATTCATTTGTTAATGAATAATATATTCATTTGTTAAGGAATAATATATTCATTTGCTAATGAATCAAGTATGAAAATGCATTGAGAGGCGTGAATAAATTCGTAAATAATAATACATATGGCAAATAACTAATACATACCGGTACCGATAAAAATATTTATCCATTTATTAAATTAGGCCGAAAGATCAATTATACGAAAATTACGCAAATATCTAAATACAAAATATAGTAGGTATTAACACATAAACTGTGAAAACTGAAATCTTATTTCAATGCCTAGTTTTTTTAAACAATTTTGAACGAAAATTGCGATATTCGCTCTCCTAACCTCAGTTTTTGAGGCAGTCTATAGCTCACAGTCATATGCAAAGGACTATCTTCTGCAAGCCGCAGATCCTAGCCGAAAGAGCGCTGTCACCTCATAGTCCGGTGTTGCAACAATTCCAACAGTTCATAGCAATCAAAATTTAGTTCCACATCCCACAGCCCTTTACCAGAACAGTCCGGAGAAAAAAAGCCCAACTGTTTTCTAAACGACGCGACAAGAGAAAATGAACGACAGTCCTAAAACCCCCAGAATAAAATACTGAAACTTATTCCACGGGTATGGAGGGGGACCCTGCGGTAATTTTCTCCTGCGTCCGTTCCGTCACATAACTTTGATTCAGTGGTCATGAAATCTTTCAGCCCAATTCAACACAACGGTGGTGCACCCCCTCTTTCCACACTCGGGAGGGCTCTCCATCTCCTACCTTATTTAACAAAATTGGCAAAGTCCAAATTGAGATTGGTAATGGGCAAAGTTCATCACGACCCCCACGTCCTACCATAAAATTTCTACCCATGACCCACACTATTTTTTGGGGGGAGAACCACCAGACTTTTTCAGTGGGGTGGAGGAAAAAGCTTTGGATTAATGCACTAAATATGCCACTGAACCCCTGAGGGGGGTAGATGGGGGGACTGAAATGACCATTACGGAGGAAACCGACACTAAATATTGTGGAAGCTACGGGGGGGAACTACGAAAAAAGAATAGTCTGTGGGTGCCCAGAAAATCTAGACTTGTGGACCTGCACTGTTCACACCTACGTGTGGGCCCATAAATTGTTTATAGACAACAATTGGCTAGTCTTATATAGAATTTGGTGGCGAAACTATCACCAACGTGCATATAGTACTGCTTTCCCCCGAGAGCGGCTCGCAGTGTACAGAGAGCCCGTGCGCCACCTGGTAGCAGGGAGCGTCCGGGCAGTGTTGCCAAGGTTCAATTTCGTAAAATTTTTCCAAATAAATTCCTCGAGTGTTTGCCCACACCTAAGCTACACATGACAAACGACGCAAAACAATTTTCGTTACCCATAATTGCGTAACGACTCAACACCATTAATTCATACTGGCCCTTTTAAAGCCTATTGCAGAATAATCCAGCATAAGTCAGCAAGACTGATGTGGAACCCCCCTACAAAAGTTGAAATCTGGCTGGGAAATCGCCCTCTTCCCAAGTCAACGATCGGATTGGAAATAATTCCTGCACAGGGCAATTAAACCGAGTTCACTGCATAAAAGAATGGCCTGTAATGCTCAGTTATGGCGCCATAACTGCACATTAGCAGTATGGAGGCGAGTTGGTGTTGAATCATATTTAGCCATGAAGAGGGTGGGGGTAGGGGGAAAAAATCATGGGGGGTTGAAAAGAGGGGGGGATTTATCGCGGACCATTCCTCATTGGCCAGACTCATCAAATGTTAATTCGAGCCCTGGAATACGCAGTTAGCACCGATGCAAGTGCAGGCCATAGCCTAATCAGCTTCCTGCCTCCGCACATATAATTATAATAATTTCCGCCTCATAACGCACGGTTAGGCTCTAATGTAGTGGCGCCACTCGTATTTTTCACGCCCAGCAAAAGTCTATATGTCCGCCTAAAAATATGGCGCTACTATCGCCCAGTGCCAGTGCCAACAATGAGGAAGGATGATGGCACGGTTGAGGTGACCGCCAGATAAAATGTCGCAGGTGTCAGATTTAGTCGGCACGTTTGTTGGTGTCGCCAGGGAATATTAATAGGGCAGCAATTTCAAAGCAGGAAAGCCATGAGTGGCATATGTGACCCCCCTCCCCCTTCCCCTATATAATGCACTGTCACATATGCCTGGGGTCGTATTCAGAGAGCTGGCAGGTGCAACTTTAGTCTGAGATAAATCTGATTTTATAATCTTATGTGTAATAAATATTTAATATAATTAACGTATTAATTTATAGTTTAACGTATTAATGAATTCAAATGACTATCTTCTAATCTGCATATTCTCTCTGTCGGATGTTTGTCCGACTTGATAGTACCGGTACCGCACAACTTGAGAGTGGCAGGAGTGTGCAGAGGAAGGTATGGAAAAGGCGCGCCATCTATGCGTGAAGTATAATACTACGCCATAAATCGCCCGCTAGAGCGCCACTATCATGCCGGACAAACATCCGATGGTGAGAAATAGCATATTAGAACATAATACCAAATTTTAGCAACGGGTTCACTAGTACAGGCTTAGTCCAGATTTTAGCTATAAAAATGCTAGTCTTGTCGTCTATAGCTAGATGCTATCTAGTCCTAGCTTAGTCCAGTGACTATCCAATGGTTTCTGAATACGACCCCGTTTACTCAGCAATAAATCCTTCCTTTGTGTCGCATCTGTGACACACAAAAAAATATTCGGGGTCGGACGTCGGTTGGGAGCAAAGGGGTCAGCATGTTCTTATCCCAAATGACCTGGGCGTCGTTCCTTATCGTTCCACCGCCGGATAATATCCAGAACGACCTCTGGCGGTGCCCAATTCTTCTTCCTCTCTTTTTCCTCGAGGAAGCCCAAGGAAACCGTTCCTTTTCCAGCAGCACCTTGGAAAAGCCCGTGGCTCAATTTCCCGCTACATAAAGCGCGTTAAGATTGTGGAAGGTGAATTATGGAGTGTAAAAATAAGCGATATGCGGTTGATCCTTTTATTGCTATTGCGGCTGTAAATTATCCTCCTGAACAGATGCCACGGAAATCTCACATGGCGACAAGAAATATGGACTGGAGACGGTTTTAATGGCGGCCCAGCCTAGATGAAAAAGTTTCTTTCTGACCCCACCACTTTTTTTTCCTTCTAGCTCTCAAGCCTTTGTACTAAAACCGGAGTGCCAGCGTTGCCAAATCGAATTGACGAAGACGCCGCTAGAGAGCGCGCTGGTAGCTGGCCTTGAACTCTCAAATGCGGGGTTGCCATTCATTGAAATTCTCTCTGAATAGCAACACTGCTACAAGTAGTTTCTACACCCAGTTATTTGTAAGTCATTTACAGCCATATACGTGTGTAATATATTTATATACCATATTTATATTATTAATGTCAAATATACCAAATATTACATTTTCCCTGGTGCCATTTTTATCATTTCTGTGGATCTCAGTTCTTGGAAAAAAAGAAAAATGGAGCCAAGATCAGTGACAAGCAAACAATATCGTTCCCATATCATATTTTATTATATTTTAAATTACTATAATAACATACATTGATATTTACATATAACTCATGCGTACAGCTGTCCTGTACCAGTTTTCTTCCCAAATTACTCATGACCTGCATGTGTCGGCGCGAAACGAGAAAGCATGTCCCATTCCCATGTCTGACGCCAGTTAGGTGATTAAAAAGTGTAATTAACACGATCAAGTCGCATTAGGTGCAGGTGTGGCAAACGGGTGGGGTATTTTTTTTTTCCTAGGTGGTAGAACCGCGCCCAAGAAGTTTCCGTGTCCTGGCCCTCTGGATGTATGTGTAAGAGAGGCCCCAGTTTTTACCATGCTCCTTTTCAGACAGGGGGCTCACAAAGTACGTATTAAGTTTTCCTGCAAATAGCCCTCTGGGCTCCCTTCAGTCTGCGTCCTAAGTGTTAAAGCCGTCTTTCCCGAGATACGACGCTGTAAAAGTTAATTACCCTTCCTACTAGCTACATGCTGTATTTTTTGGAGGTTGCCTCTACTGTACTACCACCCACCAATTTTGGCCATCTTGTGAAAAAAAGTGCACTGCGGAGTATGTGACCCCACATTGTGATATATTTGCATACATTTCAATATTGTCAATATTGCAATTAGACAAATAATTATTGTCAGGGTATGGTGACATGTGGAGAAGACAATAATAGGAAGACACTGGTAGAGACAAGCACAATGGTTGGTAAGGGCTTAGATTGACACTGGACATAAACTCCAGGAGGCAGATCCAACTTGATCCTGCTTAAGTCCCATGGAAAAAAAAATCCTCGAAGCAAAGGGAGGGTTGTTGGAAAAGGAGAGGAAAGAGATGCAATGCAGTTGAAGAAAGTCGAGTCGGTTTTGTTTGCAAGGCTTGCTTAATCCGGTTCTTAGGGCCAGTTGGAAGTGGGCTGGCAGCCCATTCGGCGAAGGCCAATGGAAGCCATCTGCATACGATTCCCCTTCTGGAGCAAAACCCCGGAGTCTACTTGGCGGATTTTGGCCCACATTTCGGATGAAGAATGGCCTCCAGTACGGCTGTATTTAAAATCTCCGCCAGCCGTAAAGCGTAGGGGGGTAAGAGCTGGAGATGGGAGGGAGAGGGGAGGATATGAAGATGCACCCATCCCCCAATTTAAGTTACTTATGGAGCCGCCTTGGAGAGGTTCCAGGAAAGGGAAGAAGAAGAAGAAGGGGAAAAAAGAACTGAGGCCATAAAGAAGGATCACCTTAGCCTTCACCACTATTCTTGACTGCAGGAATAACGGTTTGGATCTAGGGCTACCAAGCGTATGTCTCTAGTGATTAATTGTTGAACTGTAATTATTTTCTACAATCATTATTAGCATTATCAATGTCTCTTTTATCTTCTAAAGTTGAGAAAAAGCATCTAAATGCTAAAATATCCTGGGGAGCACCAGACAACATCAGGGGTATAATTGCTGCTGTAATTATTTTCTACCGTTATTACTAGCATTATCAATGTTTCTATTATCTGATAAAGTTGAGAAAAAGCCTCTAAATGCACAAATATCCTGGGGAACACCAGACCCTTGTCCACCAGACAACACCAGCGGTATGTCGTCGCCTGGATAGGACATAAAAATAGACCCGGTGAATAGGGGCATCGCTCCCTACCCCCTTGATGAAGGTCCCTGACACCAGAGGGCCTGAACTGTGGGGGTGTGTGGATGGTGGCAGGGGTGGTAGTCGTATTTCCTCCTGATGAAAAAGAGTGAGATTTACGAACTGGAGGCCATGTCGGTAGCAGCTGCTCAAGCCCTCTCTTTGTCACTAGGTGGCCACGATGTCACTTGACGCAGCGGGGCTTCCTTCCCCGTGTTGCCGCCCCTCCCCTTCCCTCTACCTAAAATTGGTTTCGGCCATGTTTCGGACCCAGTTTTGCGGCGACAAAGACAAACGCCCCCTCCCTAGAGCACAGGAAAAAAACTATATATATAAAAAGATTCTTTACGTTAAACCATGAAGGCCCCCTTTGTGATATATTGCAGTAGCGGCACGGGCCTTTCATCATGCAAAAAGCTTACTTTGACAACACTGAGGGTTGGGTTTTTTGGAAATGTTATATTACTTGCTGTCTTTGTGCGCTAGACTTTGCCTGCTCTGATATGTGATTCGTTTTGATGATGGCACATGCATAGGGAGGAAGGATTGAAAAAAAATGGTCAATACGCCATTGGATATATCGAGCACAGAGCAAAATTGTGTTTGCAAACCTCAAATAATAAAACGTTATGAGAGGGCGGCCATTGTTGGCAGTTTGGCAACGTGGGCCATGATTGATGCGGCCCGCGATGGTGTCTCCACATAAGCCGTGGCGGGTAGGTGATGGATCGCCTATCTAGGGGGCCTCACTCCCCTGCGGAGTCGGCCCCATTATCCGGGGCACCCCCGTAACGTAAAGGAGAAATGCCAGGCATCAGCAGCCCGCCCCCGACTAAATGCTTTCCGAACAGTTATGATAGATTGAAGGCCCCGCCGAAGACACTTATTTCCAGACCCTGACGCTGATGTATGGCCTCCCAGGGACTTGATACTTGAAGGTTTTCCTAGTCTCAGCTGGTGCGGGATGAGCTGAAGAAAGAGACACCATGACACAATCGTACAGACCTAGGCAAGGTGTATACTACTTGCTAAAAATATTGTTAAATTACGTACACTGTATCACTGTATCAGTGGCGTGCAGTCCCGCCATCTAGAGAGATTTGAATGAACGACATTTCACCAGATTGTGGAACAGATCAATCATTTAGAACAGCCTATGAATCACAGTGCACTCTCTGCCCAGCTAGAGGTCCATTTGATCCGCCCTTTTAAAAAATGGCCACCACATGAACCCCCCTCGAAGCCTCCGGATTATAATGTTCGGTTCGCATGGCGACAGCCGATCCTTGGGACGCAGAAACCTTCCACTTGTCTTTCAACCGTGGAAAAAAGCATCTAGCTAATTGGGCAGCTAGCCCTCACAGGGGGTTACCCAGCCATGATTCAGTGTGGCAGCCATACACGAATAAAGTAGCTCAAACCCCCCCACAGCATGTTGTGCTCCCCTGACGTCCCACTTATGGTTCCAGATGGCAGATGATAATAAATGACCGTCATCAAGACCAGGCGGTGCTTTATGTAGGCTACGTGTCTTGTGCACGTGACACTGTCAGATACCCCCCAAGGATCAAGCTGAAAGTTCAGATCTGCTACCTTACTCATTTGACTGTAATTCATGTACCGACTTGGAGATGGTACCCTCTTAATTATTGAGTGATTCAAGCGTCCTGTTGCATTTACAGTGCATTGTTAGCATTCAGTAATCTATAAGGCTATATATTCTAGGCGGCATTATGACCCGGAATATTAATCTGAGACTCCCGTGACCTCTCTCAACGGCTCCGGATCCTCTTCATCAAGAGAGCTCGGGTGTTGGGAGGGGTGTTCATCGGGGCCCGGTTTTTAGCTGGGTGGGGAGAGGAGCAGGCTAGAAATATTCCAGGCGTTTATCATTCCCCCCTAACCCAACCAATGGCATCTTTCCCTTTGATCTCAATGACCTTATTAATGTCACCGTCATTCTGCCCCGCCAAATGGATGGGGCGAATTTCGCGCCTTTTTATGGGAATCCGCTTCCTGTTATATTTTGCAGGAACCGTCGCGTCGTCGTTACTGCCTCCCTCCCCCCAAAAAATGGGGGAAGGGGGGCACATTCTTGGCCAAAAAAAAATTTCACCATATTTCTCCAGGCAGTAAATACCTGCAAAAACATGCAGGAAAATGTTTTGAAACTACAAAAGGGCTGGATGTGCTACATGAGACACAATTTTACATATGGGACATAATTATGACATAAGTGGATTAGCTGATTTAAAAAAATATATATGCCAAGTATTTTTAGGTTCATAACAAAACAGTGCAACATAAGAACAGCAAAGGAATAAGTAAATAAATAAGCTAATAAATAAATAAATACCTGTATGTTAATAAGTACATAAAAATAATTAATAAGTACGGTAATAAATAAAACAAATAAGTACATACGTGCATGCATCCAACTAGTACATAAATCACCAACTGGTTAATTAATTAATTAACCTCTAAGTAAATAAATAAGCAATTAGGCGGAAGTAAATAATCACAAATAAGTAGATTTATGAATAAATTGAGTTATTCAGCTGTGTGAATGATTATGTAGATTTGTTACGAGTAACAATCCTAATTTACTAAATGTGTACATCTGATTTATGAAATTATTTCCCTCCATGACACGACAATAATCACTGCCATAACAGGGTTGAAAAAGTGACTGATAATGAGTAAAAAGCGGCTCATTTCACACCGATGACGCCAATTGTCCGGGACAAACGCGAGCCCTAAATTAAAATGGATACTCCAAAGTGCATTTTAAGTCAGTACGGTGGCGGTAATCGCCAAGCACATTTGCCACCAAAAACTCCAGCCCAGAAACGACTGCGTTTGTATATACACTTAGTTGTTGTTGTTTTTTTTTAAAAAAAAACTAGGAGGTGATATTTTTTTGCGGTTTAAAACCGAGCCTAAATATCGGCTCAGAATCCACTTTTGACTGCACCTGTAGCAGGCGATAGCGTGGCCAGCTCTCTTTATCATACACAAATTTATGGGGAAGTACAGACCGGGAGGTCGCAGTAATGTAATGAAATGGGCTTGGTAATCTGTAACAGCATTTATCATCATATAATGGTCGTTCCAACTGTCCCTGCACCTCCCCCAACTCTCCCTAGCAACCCCCACCACCAACTCCAAAGCGCTCATTTTACCCCCTCCATTTTCCCCTAGACCCAAAACCCCCTCAAGTCTCAACTCGTTCAAATGCAATTTGTAATCTGTTCGTATCACTACTGCTGAGGGGGGAATGGAGAGAATCCGCCATATTCATGAGGTCCATTCAGGTCTGACCATGCGTGACAAAAAAAAAGGGTGACCGTCGAATGTGTCACAACAGCATCTGGCACTTATTTTGGTCTTTAAAATTAATATCATCAAGCAATGCGACGTACCGTGCCTGACAGGGCCACACGCACCAGGGGCTGACGTCATTGGAAGTAGGTATTGCCATCTATGTGATGAGTGGTTGGGTAAGTATCGATATGCATAGTTTAGTCTACTTATAGTATCGATACACATATCGATACGTGTATCGTCATGTGTGTCGATAATGTATCAATATGTGAATCGACATGATTGTGGCGATTTGTGGCGATATGTGAATCGATATGGTATCGATATGTCGCGATGTGAGACGATATGTTAATCGATATTGCATCGATATGCCAATCGATATTGTATCGATATGTTACTCGATATTGCATCGATATGCCAATCGATATTGTATCGATATGTTACTCGATATTGCATCGATATGCCAATCGATATTGTATCGATATGTTACTCGATATTGCATCGATATGCCAATCGATATTGCATCGGTGTGATACAATATCGATATTGTATCGATGTTACTCGATATCGCATCGATGTGATACAATATCGATATGTGAATCGATATTGGATTGGTGCGTACATAGAGCATATAAACTACTTTCTTAAGCTCTTTTGGTGCGTATATCGATACGGTACGACTCATTGCGTGATTGGTGCGGTCATCCAAAAGTCATACAGACGACACCAGCACAAAACGCATCCATCACCTCCATGTCTCCACCCAGCGGCCGCCTAGGGATCACAAATGTTCATTTCTCCCCCTTTTTATTAAGTTGTGCCATTATTACCATGCAGCCATGACATAACCAGCACAAAAGTAGAATATTTTTGGGGGTTCCCCTGTGCTAGAAAATAGATCCGGCTGGACTCACAATCAGCTAGCGCCATTGAAAACGTGAGTTATGATCCTCTGGCATGACTTCAAATCGGGTCGTCATGAATGAATTAGAGCCCTCTGAACCACAGGAAATGCTGCTGGCTTTTGCAGGGCTTGTTGGTGGGGCTCCAAGGACAAAAATGGTCATATGCGCCAATCCGGGGATGGATTCGGACGCCCTTGTCACATTACTTTTGCTGGAAGGTCTTTGGGGACGATTAGTTTTAATAGGTGTCCTGATAATCACCCGAAAACTACCGCCGCTGGACGCCTGCCCACATAATACCCCGCCGGTATCAATACGTGTTACAGGATCGGGGCCTTTTCGGTCTTTGAACTCAAAAGTCGTTCATTAACATTGTACCGACTCGGTACTGACTAAGTACCGCCTCTGTACTGACTAAGTACCGTACCGACTCTGTACTGACTAAGTGGAATCACGTTTCGGTTTTGATTGTATCAAGAAAATATTTCACATGGAATGTACACAACATCAGTTGCAACTTGTGGTACCGACTCGGTACCGACTCAGTACTGACTAGGTCCGGTTTTGTACCGACTCACATGTCAGCGGAATTAAATTTTCAGTTTCGATTATATCAAAAAAATATTGCTCGTCACATGCAATGTACACAACATCTGCCAACAACTAGGATGGTGTCAGAGGTCACATGTGTCGACCCTTCGGTCCCATTCGACACTGTCAGCGACCCCCATCCATATTGATAAGCAAATAATATATCGGCCGTCATAAATAATTACTAGCCGCAAACGCGTGAAGGTGGAGACAAACGCGACGTAATCTTCACTCCGGGGGTGTTTGATAAATTGTATCACGCTTGACATGGGGGTGGGGTAACTCCATCCATAAATCACCTCCCATAAATTTACCGACCAAATAACGTTATTGGTACCATCCTTTCTTTTCACACCTCCCTATTTACAAACAAACAAACAAACAAACAAACAAACAAACAAACAAACAAATGAATGAATGAATGAATGAATGAATGAATGAATGAATGAATAAATAATTAAATAAATTGTGACGCTCTTCACTAGCAGGCAGTGGCGTCTGGTGGGTGTGGGCCTGAGGAAGTACTTTTTTGTAGTTGTGAAACGGCCTGGCTGCAAGCTGGTCTCACTAAATGGGTTGTCCCGAACTTGTGTAATATTGGACCACGACCATGACCCTGAGTGACCTTGAGGAGTCAAGATGGATGACCTAGGGAGGTCACCCCTCGCAAAATAAATATAGGCCTATATATAGATAGGCAGATAAATAAATAAATAGATAAATAGACAGATAGGCAGACAGATAGACAGACAGATAGATAGATAGGCAAATAGCTAACTAGACAGACAGACAGACAGACAGATAGATAGATAGATAGATAGATAGATAATCTTTGCCCTCTGTGAGTCATCAGCAGCGTTCAGCAGCGTTCATGTAGCCTACTGTAGTACCACTTTCCCCATGACCCTGGCAGTGGCAGCAGTGTGGAGAGAGGGACGATGCGCCATCTAGGTGAGGGTTTGGGTATTACGAGGATGATATTGATACACTTTCGTCTCTCCTACTTATGTCTCTCTCTAGACGAGGCTCGTTTGTAGAACCTGCACACTTTGTACAGGATCCATCAGCATGGCCACTAATATCCGAGGACCTCCGTCGGAAAGGCATGCACCGTAGAAAGTTGTCCCAGGGGCCGATTACCAGGGAGAGGGGGGCCGAGGCAGGATTTACGAGGCTTGAAGCAGCAGACAAGCGGTGTTTTCCCGCCCAAAATAGCCTTCTGGGTAGAGTTAGGCCTCGCTGGCTGGCGTCTGTTGATCATCAGCGGATGATGGATTCCGGCCGGCTAATTGCTCCCGATGAAACACGGATGCCACCCTAAGCAGGTGATAATGGCGCCGGCTGAGGACAGCCCAGCGACAATTTACGTCGGCCCCGGCGTACGTCTTCCTGAATTAACGCGGCTCTGACACAACCGAGTCCCAAACTTGTTCCCAGTCCCAACTGCTCCCCGATGACGATTTTCAGCGTGGAAAGTTTGAACAAAAAAAAAAAAAAAAACTGGCGATGAAATATATAGCAGGGAGGGCAAAATATGGCCGGATTTGTAGTCGGAGGCTGGACATGTGTCACAAACAGGAGTAAATCAGAAATGGTTACTTATGTTGAGAGATGGCCGGATTGTAAATAGAGAAAGACTTTTGCGAGCAGCTAATATGCAGTAGTTGACGGGTGTGACTGGACTATTAGCATGGTACTGATTTGAAATACCGGGGCGAACTGGTTGGCACAAGACGGACAGTATTGTTGGCATAGAGGGTGTTCCAAATTCGTCTGTCATTTTCATAACAGATATCACCAGGTAGCAGTTAATTTGTAGCTTGTGCCCCTAAGCTCTATAGCAACTGCCCCTGAGAGTACCTGGTTAGGGGGCACAACAAGCTACAAAAAATACCTACTTCGTGAGATATCGGTTATAAAAAGCGACCCACGAACTTGGAACACTTGTGACGACCCCGGTTTCGCCCCGGGGCCAACCCCGTGCCAGCTCTACCAACCCATGGACAGTGGTTTATTGGACCTTCCAGGTCACCACCTTAGTACAGACTCTTCCAGACTCTCTCGACTCTGGATACCATCTCCACTCTCCCCTGGCCAAAGACAGGGAAGCAGTGCGCATGCCTCGCCCACATCACATGGCCTGTAGGGGGCGGGACCTCGCACACTCTGAATAATATGCGCCCAGCGATTGGCAAATGCGACGTATCGTGCCTGGCAGGGCCAGAAGACGGTGCGGTCACCCAAAATCCATGCAGATGTTGTGCCATGCCATTATTACCGTGCACCCTTGAGAAACTTGAGCTTGGCTTCAGCACAGGTTCTGATCCTTACATCAGCCCACAAACCCTGCATGTGACATATCTCGCCACCTCTGAGTCTCCATAAATCCACAATTAATATCCATCAGCTGGCTGGATTTATTTACGACTACCACCGTCTGCAAGTACATCCTATCACGTCCCACAACCTTTCCCTCCCTGGGAAATTGATGTCGCTCTTTTACGCCTAGAGCATTAAACTTATCTAAAATAAAATCGTGTTTTGGAGAGGGGTAGGTTGGATATGCTCCTGTTTGTTCCGCATTTGTAACTGGTTTTTTGGCAGTACAAAATGGCCGTCTGATAACTTCTGGGGTAACCTAAAGTTATCTTTATCGGTCCTTGGGCAAACAGAAACGGACCTAGCTCCGGATTTATGCTCGTCCTGACGACGTCGAGAAGTGAATTCATCAAATTAATCGCGGGTCATAACAGTCGGGCCAAGTGTATTAAACAGATAGGCCTGTCAGTGTCAATAGCCTCGTAAAATGTCGCGCCACTCCCGTCCCATTTCACTCTGTCCTTGCAGAAAATTACGTAGCAAACCCATCCCTCCACAATCTCAAACTCTTGGAGGAAATGACTTAGTGTTTCATGCACTCTCCTGATGGCCCACGGCAAAGCAAGCTCTATGAAAAGGACCCTATTTTGCGGAATTAAGTCGACCAGGCCTGGTTTTACGTCCACTCCTTGTTATCACTTTTATGGATCGTTTCAAAAGCCGGCGAAGACATAATTAACCTCTTGCGAAAAGGGGAAGAGACCAAATGAACTTGTGAGGTGGGAGTTCATCAGGAAGCTTGCCTCTCTCTTGGGGAAATTGGTCACAACATCGCCTCAAGACAGACGCAAATTGGGGGAGGTCGAGTCGGTTTATGTCCAAAACTAAGGACAAAGTTTTGCATTAGCAGTAACAGCAAAAGAACGGATTTGAAGTGTTGTTTTCTTGCGTTGTTCACAGATGGCGCACTGCATGGCGCGCCATCTGTGAGCCACAACGTGAATCTGAGCCCAGAACCGATCAAAAATCCTTTTTTGTTGAAGTTTTACAGGTAAATTTGATTTCAAAATTTTTGCTATTAACCGTTAAATCAACCTATAGCAGGTAACAAATTGTTTTAAAAATACGTACGCCTCAGTACCTCCGCAATGACGCGTCTGAAGCACTAAACCACGCTCATAACAACACCGCTGCGCTCCTTTATAATCCAATATTTTAGCTAATTAATCCGAATTGGCAAAGCGCTCCCCCAGCAACCAGCCTAGGGACCGGGTGGTTTAAAAAAATCACTTCAACCTTCCTACTTCTATTCCCTCGGTTGGCGTTCCAATTCGCCTAAATAGCTATACTGTTTTAAAAACACGCTCGAGTTCTCCCCCCTACAGCAATACAATGCGTGTGTGTCGTAGAACCCGGCTCTCTACACGAGTATGCATGAGTGTGTGAATAGGCGAAACGGCGTTGGCCAAACGAGTTGTCCCACCGACCGCATACCATAAGAAATAAAATCCCGGGTTGGAATTTCAACCCTGGGATAGACGGGGGGGAAAAAGAGATGGGGTGTCCCGGGAATAATAGTCCGGGGAGCAGCATCACTTAGCGCCCCACCGATATAGTCGGCGGACATGTGCGCGGGAGTGTCTTGTAATTGCTCTGGTTGCATCGGGTTGCGGTCCCTGCGGCTGGCCCCTACCTACATTATTATTCCGCTGCAAATCACAACAAAAACCGGCCATCTGCACCCCATTCACACCTCTAACAACCATCAACATGCTAATGATATTTAAATGCACCCCCTCCAGTAAGTCTACTATCCACACGTGACGTCACATGATTTTATTTTATTTTATTTATTTAATGTATTTATTATTTATTATTTATTTATTATTTACTGATTATTCATTTTTATATTTTATTCACTTTATTTTTATTTTTAATTCATTATTCATTAATTTTTATTTTTTATTCAATATTCAATATTCATTAATTTTTACACATATTTATTTTTTATTATTCACTGTTCATTTGTTTTTATTCATTTGAATTTTTATTATTCATTTATTTTTATTATTCACTATTCATTTATTTTTATTATTCACTATTCATTTGTTTTTATTCATTTTAATTTTTATTATTCATTTATTTTTATTCATTTTTATTATTCATTATTCATTAATTTTTATTCATTTTTATTATTCATTATTCATTTATTTTTATTCATTTTAATTTTTATTGTCCATTGTTCATTATTTACATATTTTTATTCATTATTAATTTAATTACAGTATTTTATATTTATTTCTTGGTCATTTTTATTTATTGTTGTTATTCACTCATTCATCTACAGTTATATGCTATTAAAATCGTTGTATGCGTGAGGCTTCAGATTGGCTCTCGTTTTGCGCCTGCGCAATGGGAGGAGGCAGCGCCTCTGGTGGGAGCTTACTATTTATTTATTTATTTATTTATTTATTTATTTATTTATTTATTTATTTATTTATTTATTCATTCACTTAATATTCATTAATTCATTCACTTCATATTTATTAATTCATTCACTTCATATTCATTAATTCATTCATTTAATATTTATTTATTCATTCACTTCATATTCATTCATTCACTCATTCATTTAATATTTATTTATTCGTTCACTTCATATTCATTCATTCATTCAATCAATATTTATTTATTCATTCATTAGTCCTATCCATGTACTATTATTTATATTTTATCTTATTTATTATCTTCTGTATTGCTATTTATTTACTATCTAGTAGTAGTAGTAGTAGTAGTAGTAGTAGTAGTAGTAGTAGTAGTAGTAGTAGTAGTAGTAGTAGTAGTAGTGGAGTAATTTGTTTGTTTATTGTTAAATATTAATTATTATTGGAGAATATGTCACCCCTCACCGAGGTCCTCTGAAGAGGAAAAGGAAACGGCAGAGAATAGATAAGAGTAAGGGGTGTGCAGCCAAAAGCTAGGCGCATTGCGCAGAGGGTTGTGGGTTGGGGTTGGGGGCTACAGGGGGAGGCTAGATGGTGGGGGTAGAGAAGATTTACCGCCCATATGGAGATAGCTTTGTCTGGCTGGGCGGTCCGTCATGAGGAAAGGAGGATTTACAACCCCAAACAGGGGGGAGGAAAAGCGAAAAGGCAGGCAGCAGTTGAAGCGCCATGTTTCACCCCGACTCCAATTTTATCAGTGACATTGGATGCGGTTTAATTTAAAACCTTTCTGGACTGCACCGGCCCCCCATAAATAACTCAGGGGGGTAATGAAGTCGTGTAGGCCTTTACGCGAGATTTGTGGAACAGGGGGGCTAAACGGGAACTCCTGTGTCACGACATAAATTATTCCTCGATATAGATTAACCCCCGGTGATTCTATTTCGAAACAAATTAAACCCCCGCGATTTTCTTTGCCCCCGCTACGAAATCACCACCCCTAAATAAAACCCACCCCAAGGAGCACTCTTTCTTCCAACAGTTAAACGTAAAAGTCTTATAAGATGCATCTATCTTCAGGGGCATTCAAACAACTCGCCAACTTTTCTTATTTACTTTTTTTTTATTTTAAAGGACGTATTTTCTTGCCCCAACATGAGCGGCCATTTTTGCATCCAATGTCACACGTTGGCACCCACCCAACCCTCGTCATATTCAGGAGAAGTTACGCGGTATAATTTTCCCCGCCACGTTAAATTAGCATGCATTGTGACACGTCCTAATAGGGTCGCCCAAGACACATAACACACCCCAGCAAGCTTTATAAAAAGATATTCCTCTAATCCCCAACATGACACATGTTCTTCCACGCCCCACATTACACTGTCACAATCAACTGTTGGGATTAATTCCCAAGCAAGTGCCTGTCAGAGTAAACGTGTGAAAGTAATGCATGTAGGAAACCATGGTTGGGTAGGGGGGGGGGACTCTAAATGACAGGCCTGGAGACACAATTTTACGGCAGTGGGGATCCAGTTCTAGTGGTGAAAAATAGCTAACAGGCCCCTAGGAAAAAGAGTGGAACAAAACACACATCTGCTTCTGGTGGTGAGGGAGAGTTTAAAAGCAATGAAGATTGCTTCTTCCACTTGTTGGCGGCTCCAAGAACGCGACCTTTTGACTCACTAAGACATCACATATTTTTTTTTACCACCAGAAAGTTGCCAGAAACATATGCTAGAAATAGAAGTGGACCAGAGAATGATCGGAATGTCACTCTCTCCAACAGTGACTATCCAGGATTTGAAAGCCGTACACTGCAGTATGAACCCCAAAAGTTGCAAATGAATGCTTTTAAGCTAAGCTTGTCAAAATGTTTCAGGGGCTAAAACTGTTTTAGTGTCTTTCAGGTGATGAAAGGTGCCTAAAATAATGCCATTAACATGACGGCTGCAAAGGCAAACCTCACCCAAAGATAAGCCCTGCAATATTCGAGATTTTCACTGCTTCACACTACAAAATAATTGGTTATACCTGAGTGCATGTAGCCTACATATCTTGTAATTAGGGCTCAACTGCTGTACTTATTAATACAGGGTGTTCCCAATTCGTGGATAGTTTTTTTTATAACTTATATATCCTGATAGTAGTTATCCCGATCCAGGTTCCCCATTACTCCAATGGGGTCGAAGAATAGGACACCTGGTTAGGGACACAAAAATAACTACTATCGGGCGCTATCAGTTATAAAAAAGCGACACACGAATTTGGAACACCTTGTATTTGGCTTATTCGATAAATATAAATATTGCGGTATTAGCTTCAAACTGCTTACAGAAATTTATATATTTATTTAAGCAGGTACAAAGTGCACTCTCATGGTATTTATTTATTTATTTATATTTACCCCGTTGGGAGAATCGGCGCTCCATTAGGGGGGTGGAATACCACCATTTAATTTAATTTAATTTAACCTCTCAATTTTTCTGAAATTTTTCTACACACATGGGTGGGGCCAAGGATAGGGAAGGAAGCGGCTGTGGCCTATTATATGGAAGCGACCCCGGAATTATCCTTGGGGTACAGAAAACCACGGTCAGGATCGCCGGCCTCGGGATTCGAACCCAGGACCTTCCGATTAGCAGTCGGACTCCTTAACCACTACACCAACCTGCTTCGGTCACTCTCATGGTATTTTTTGCTAGTTTTAATTATTTATTAACCTGTTTAAAATATACCATTTTAATATTGTCGAATTTCAAATTAAATTTACATACAAATAATTTTGGCCCGTACAAAATGTACTCTTATGGTACGAGCCATTTTTTGCGATTTTTAATTACTGATTATACTATTTAAAATATTAATTTTCATATTTTTGACTCTACCCGACCCCCAGCTTATCCTGGCAACCCAGCAACCTATCAGCCTCTCCTGTCCACCACTAAGCCCAACCCGCAGGGGCAAATTTGACTCCCCCGAAAACAGACTGCAATCAATGACACACCGGACTTCAAACTGTCCCATCTTCCCCAACACCCACCATCTTTACACCCCCCCCCCCCCACCACTCTTCTTTTTTTTTCACCCGACCCAAGCCAGCGTTCCTTGCAACTCGCAGAGTCTCATCTGCCAGGCGAGTGACAGCCGTTAGGGCCGTTTCCTGCGCTCGTAATTACTACCTTGATGAAGAGAAATGTCCCAAGTTAACACTCGCACGTCGTAAACCTGTCAGCCGAATAGCTTTCTGCACTTTTGGCAGCTTTCGGGCGCCCTGCTTTGTAGCCCTCTTTCCCCGTCTCTAAATTACCCGGGCAGTGAACGAAAATTGCGCGTTTGGTGGCAAATGGATGAAGAAATATGGACGGGTGCAAATTAGCTGAAAAATCAAGACTCCTACCACTTCCATCCCCCCTATCCTACTACCTACCACACCTTCTCCGATAGTCCCTCCAGCCTTTTTTTTTTATCTCTCCCAAGCGTCGCCATTTTTCCTGCCTCCTTCCTCCTTTTCGAGGATGGCAATGGGACACTTTTGCACGTGAAGACTGACTTACGACTGGCGGACCGTTACTTCAAATCAGTCTTGGCTCGATTCCCCTTGCATCGCTAAAGTCTGGGCGAGCCTGAGAGGGAAAAGTCGTGTCTGGAAGAGACAGGATAGTGTGGTCTATGACTGTCGAGGGTATGGTGTCGTTAGGAGGAAAGTTATTCCAGACTACAGAGGGCAAGGGTGCACATGATGTCATAATTATATGTGATGACCTAAGAACAGTGTTATGCATAGCGTCCTATATGTAGGACATACATTTCAAAACCAGGCTGTCTAATGGTGTCAAAAGTGTTAAATTCATATTTCCAATATATGGAACATTTTCACCTCGGGTCCATCTTCCATGTGGCAAAGGTCACCAGGGCCTTGAAAAGTCTCACTAAATCTGAATTTCTTGTTTTCTGAAGGATTCGTTCTGAAGCTTTTGATAAGGACGTACTAAATTATTTTAAGTTAGTGTTCATTTGCTAATAAACTTGAATTTTTGTTCCACTGCTAGTTACTGCTACCCACTGCTAACTTAGCAGTAACTAGCCAAAAAATAAACAATCGTAAAAAAAAAACCTGAATCAGCATGCACTAGCTGGCATATTAACCAGTAATTCACACAAGTTGGTCTGTTTAGTCAGCCACCCTGTACTTGAGCCCTGTACTCCCGTACTCCGTCTCGTGCATATTACAAATGGCGTATAAAGAGGGGCTGAGGACTACTAAAGCAGTCTCAGGCTGCCCTTAAATCCTGCCCACTACAAACTTCATCCCCCCCCCCCCCACCACCACCTTTAAAAAAAAGATGGAGCCTTTCTCACGTAGTCCGCCATCTTTCCCCCTTACTACCCCTCCTTTTTGGTCATAACGCGCCCCATTTATAAAGGGAAATGTCAAATAAAGTTGCGGCAGTTATGTGGATTTCTTCGAGGGAAGAAAGAGGCGCCTCTCTCTCACTCTCTCTCTCTCCCTCTCCCAAAAACCAAATCCAGCGTGAAGGAAGATGAGCTACGCAGGCTCCATTAAATAAAGGGCTGGACATCTGCTTCATTTCTCCCTCGGGCCGGAATTTAGGACTTAATATCCTTCACACGTTTTCTATAGCACGTGCCCTCCCCTGCCTGACTTCCTTATTGGACCCATTCGGGATATGTTCCGCATTTTCTGATATAAAAGCCTCGCTACGCTCTTTTATAAACAGTGGAAAAAGTTTGCTCATTCCATAAAAATATTTTATATTATTTTTATACTCGATTGTTTTATATTTATTTATTATACATAGTGTTAGAAGTTCGTGGGTCGATTTTTATAAGTGATATCGCCCGATATTAGTTATTTTTTGTAGCTTCTTGTGCCCCTAACCAGGTGCCCCATTCTGTAGCAACTGATGTATTCGACCCCCTGCAAGCTCCAAGAAATAACTACCATGGGAAAATATCAGTTACAAGCAAAACGACCCACGAATTTTGAACATCATGTATTATACAGGGTGTTTCAACTATTTGTCCGAACATTTATCGGAAATATTGCACTAAACTGCTACTTTGTAAGCAGTGTATGCGACTTCTGCCTGAGATTCCCCATTCCTCCGACAAACCAGTTACAAGTCACTGCTTACAAAGTAGCAGCTTAGAGTGCAATATTTCCGATAACTGTTTGGACAAAAAGTTGAAACACCCTGTATACAACGTTACATGCCTACACTTGTGCACTCAATTAAAATACATGTAGGCTAATGCTTCAATGAATTTCAGTGCATAATATTACCCATTTAAGTCTCACAATTATGCACAAAGTGTGTAATAATGCGAAAGCTAGCTTTGAAGGGATGTGTATGATCTGCAGTGTGCGTACATCACATATATTTAGTCAGGTTTTTATCAATATCTCACAGGCAGTCCCCTTGCGGCGCAAGATAATGTGTTGGGTGTGTGTGCTTTCAGAGTGGGGGGGTAGTTATCGATGGCAGACTGTGGCAGTGGAGGGGGGGTATATGGAGGCCTCTATCATACGACCATGCTCCACAGGCACGAATAAGCCCCGGATGAACCGTTCGCTCAGACATTATTCCCACCTATCTGCACCAGCATCCCCTGGACCGCCCCCAATTTCCCTTGGTAAAGCCCCATTGCAGATATAACTCGCGGACTTTGCCCACACACCTGCTATTGCTGTCGGTGTCACCCCGTTATATTAGATGTCACAGCCATGAATTTGTAATACAATGCGGCTCTGGTGGGACGCTAAGGAGTTACAATCCACGTGGGCTACTGCAACGCTGCGGTGAGGAACTACCGAAGCGCATCAAAATCCCTTATTTTTCCGTGATCAGGCGGTAATAATTCCGGCTGACAGGAAATTCTTCATCTTTGAGCGTGTGATCAATGTTCATGGACGGCTAGCATGTGCTATCTTTCTCTGTCAGCCCGCAGCAGCGGATACCATCAATAAAACGGCGCGGGGAACTTTCCAAATCAGTCACCAGAGTCCGGGGGCCTCGGCTCGCCCTGTCACGAGATATTAGGCAAGACTTCAACATCCCGGCTTTTCCCTTTCAGAGTGGCTCACTTCCATCATAAGTTTCGACTACCTTTCCCACAAGGTTGAGCCCGTGAGAAATGGGGCCCTGTAGCTTCGGCCCCGGAAGAAGAAGATGGATCTATTCGGAGGGCCGTCTGCTGGCAAAAGGAATGGAATGTAATTCCATCATTCACCCAACAGCCTGTTCGCCAGAAGAAATAAAAGAAAAATGGCGGAGGAAAAGAAAAAACAATAAGGAATCAACTAGCGGCACGAGCGACGATATTGTTTTTAACCAACAGTTACAGCGATTCGGTCGTTAATTAAATCTGGGTTTAAAATAATTTGTAGAGTCATCACCTGATGCGAACAATCAATCACATCACGAATATTCAAGATTTTTATTAATTATCTAAAATGTGCAATTTGCTGGTCCCATTGGACGACCGGACTCATTTCTGGGTCCGGTTTTTTTGCAGCCTTTGTATCCCAGTAGATATTAGTTGGGGATCGCATCAAGCCATCGAAAGGCGGCTGTAATTTAGCTGGGCAGCATTAACCCATGGCACTTAGCTGGCAATACAGTGGCCTGGCTCGTTTAATCGCTGGTAATTGCGGCTCAAAAGTTGGTGCTAATGTGGCTGCGGTCACCATCTGGCATGTCTGGAGCACACTCCCTTTCCTCTCTGAGGACATTTCGACCCGTTTCCACCAGGCCCATGTATAGCTCTTCACGATGCTCAGATCCTGAGGCATATTACACAATGTCCCATTCATGCACAAAGAGCGGCGGAATCATACTTGACAGACTGTTGTGAACCTCCGCTAATTGGCCACACAATTTACTTGGCCTTTTTAGCATTAGGAAGTCGCTGGGAATGGTCCTATTAGTCGCGAGGACTACTAGCGACGCTCTGGCGGGAACTTATGGAACCGCAAAGGCAGGTAAGAATCAATCTTCACATATATAACTTATTATAGCTGCTTCTAACTGTTATGTAGCTAGTTTAGTTGCAGTATAATAATTGCAGAAATATTTTTTCATAATGTTAGTTATAGCAAACAAATACATGCTGAAAGCTAGTGCCCGTATGTGAGGCTTCATTTCAACGTAGCAAAACCAGTGTCTCCGCAGATTTTTGGCAAAATGGGTCCATCGCATGGTCCGTTAAATCCGCAACACATTGCAGAAGCGCCCATATTGCCAAACGTGTAAATTACACCCGACGTATTATTCTGGTCCGTATATTTTTGTCCGCCCTTTCTCCCAATGGTAGCTAGTCCACACTGCGGCCGTTTACACACCACTTAGAGAGCAATAGGCCTACTATAGTTTGAGGTTGGGCATTCAGGCCTGGGCAATTTCCATTAGGAACCGGGTGTATCCCTAGGCAACGCTGGGGATCAAATGCGACCCCCATCTTGGGCGGTTGGCAGAGGCGTGTAAAAACGGCGCTAATGTGGGGCCGTTGGGCAATTAAGCTCTATCGGCTGATAGCTTAATTGCCGGCACACAACAATCAGTGTGCATTTGCGAGGAGATTTGACTCTTTTAGCGAGGCTGGGGGAATGGGATTAGCGGGCTGCAGATGGCGCCAAATGAGCCGTGAAGAGATCAAAAATGGACGGCCGCCCAAGGAAAAGGGGGACTACCCTAATATAACATAGAGATAGAAAAAAACAGCAACAACCCAGGATTGTGCGAACTTTCTGCTCTACGGCACATGTGACGCTGAATGACAACGCTCCGTCGCTGATAATTGAGCTTAATTCCCTGTTTGACACTGACGAACTCGTGTCATCACGGGGGCGAATGACAATCCTGCGACTGGATTCATGGTATGCAAGGGATTTCAGACAACAAACGACGTCGGCATTTGAATTAATATCCATTAGTAATTATACGTAACAAGGTGTAGCTGCAATCGACGCTTTGTTTAACAGCTGTTGACCCGGTATGCCAGACTGGTCTTGTAGCACCATCATTTCTTTGGAAGGGAAAACCACTGAGGATCCCAGCAGGTCCCTCTTACAAGATAACGAATGCCCTTGTAAGCAAGGGTCGGACCTCTGGCATGCTCACACTTTGTCCCGACTGCAAGTGTGACAATCCACCACTGTCGCTCCATAATGCGGCCTCATTACTCACCTCCCAATAGCTCAAGGCCCGCGTCTCCGGGTTTCCCTCACTCCATTCCGCCATGATCAATCTTGGCCTCGCCCGCCCTCAAACGACATCCATTTTTTTACTCCTCCTTCCCCCACCCCTCCCCACTTTTTTCCCTCTCTAAAACCTGGCACCCACAGTGAAAACCCCTGAGCAGGCGGCTGACATTTCTCATCCGTTTTCCAGCGTGTCTGCTGCCATCTAACGCTCGGTTCAGACGACAGGTGAGGATGCCCAAATAAATCCCCTTTCAACGTGGGGTCAAAATTTAAATTATTGGAATATTGAAATGTTAAAAAATTTGGGATTCAATTTTTTAATGGACAAAATTAGGGACACGTGTCTCAACGTGGGACACTACAATTGGTGTCAGAAGTTGGATAGTCATTTTTTTTTTTTTTGAAAAATTCTTTTCATTTTAGATCACTGGAAAACTGGTTGCCATAGCTTCAGGATAATTCGGATCGAAAATTCCACAGGCATGTTCCTGTCAATTATGCCCTGATTAGTCCTCCCACCCACCACCCCCTCCAGTTTACTGATGGAATCAGGATAAGAAAGCCCGAGGAGAATTCGAGCAAACAGAAGGAGTCCGTACATTCCCTGGCTGCAATCCTCTGATCGGTAGCAGCATCACGTGTCTGGGATGAAGTCCCTTCTGCCAGACATCTCCATTAATCATCCCCATCCTTCTCCACCTCTCTCTTCTTTCAACACACAGCAAGAGAACACCAAGAGAGGGATTTCCTCCCCCAGCAACCCCTTCCAAAGAAACAATTTCCTATACCTGAAGACCTATAGACGATCTTATCCCTCTTTTGAAAAGCTAAAAAGGGGGGTCGAAATAATTGGTGGATAATTTGTCAACGTCCTGCTGGGTCGAATTTCAATTGAAGATGTGACCTCGGCCATGAATTCGAAGGACAGTCATACTAGCTGGGGTGGATAAAATAAGGAAGCAGGGAATGCAGCACCGAGCAGCAACGGCAATTACAATGCTAAATGCTAGTCTCAAGAACCGCCTAGGGACAAAGTGCTTCTTAATTCCTTTAAAACTCCAGGGAGCCGCTCGGCAATAATTCTTACCTTCCTGTTTCTTGCTTAAACACGCTGCGAGTAAATAAATTTCATCCGGCTGCTGTAGACCCACAGCTCTCCTTTCCCTTGTTCTTGTTGGAATGGGGTGGCGGGGGAGGGATGGGGGTGAACGAATTTCATCCTGATTCATTACTTGGGCCCTTGTAAACAAAGGGAACCACGTAATGTTAAAACAAAGGGAACGTACAAGATTGTCTACTCTTGTTTCGAATTACCCGCAGCTATATTTCATCACCGGGGTAAGATGAGACACGCTCGCAACCACTCTCGCGAATATCAAGATATTAAGGTCGTCTCCGCGGTTCTATTTCGCGATTCCTCATTCAGTTCCAGCTGTTTGCTGATGCACTTCCAGAAACACAGTGTGCTTTTCCAATTACATGCAGCGAGCGCTGTTGTCGTGCGATGCTAGCGACGCTCTTCGGGCCGGTTGCAGAACTAGGCCAGTAACGGCCACTGCCTCGATACTAGCGACGCTCTCCTGGCCGGTTTCTGAACTAGCCAATTAGTCACGGCGGTAGCAGGTGGGTTGTGCGGGAACCATGCCCGACCACGAGCGTTGCGTGCAGGCGGAAAGAGAGCCTAATGGGCTGCGAAGGGGATCTCCAGTTGACGGAAATGACGGCCGACGGCCCTGCTAAGGCGCCAATCCAACTCTGGCGGGAAGGCTGTCCTGACGAGTCGGCATCCTAGAAAAGAGGGGGGTGTATATAGTCGGGGTTTCCCACTCGGGTCCCCGAAGAACGGCCCTATTTTCCTCCCCGCCTGCCTCTTCTGGGACATGCAAGCGTGTCTGGTCCAATCAGGTCCAATATCTCGCCACAACCTTTCATTCCGCGTTTCAACTCCTTTCACCAGATGCTCCACGTTTGACCCCACATATGTATCATGCATCGTGTTTTTTGAGGTAAAAACTCACCTTTGGGGTCCAAGGCTATATCCGGGAGCAATCGGAGGGGACAGTATCGATTGAACTGTCCCCTTTTGTCTTGGGGAGTGGGTGAGGCTTGCCAAGCCTAATGACTAATGCGTGCTGACGGCCTAAATTGCTGCAGGACAATCAAGTTTGTCACTTGCTCCCCTTCGCCTTGTCGTGGCCAATGATGACACGCGGCGCCTCTGCCACAATCAAAAGGGACTTGAAGGGCTCTCTCACTACCCTATAAACCCACACCCCATGCCGCTTTCCATGTAATTACCTCCGCACATCCAGTATGCATTTGGGTTTTAACCATTTTCCAGTATGATCGCACATGTTTTGATTACATAAGTAGGACATTCAGTGTGTACATAATTCACAAAGGTAGTGAAGTAAATTATAAAAATGATGGCTTTCCCATGTTTTGGATTTTTAAATAAAAAATTTAAAATGCGCACCAGCATCACACAGAGACCTGCTGGTGCATCCCTTACATATGGGCTGATGTCATCACATTTCGTCTCAATATCCAAACTTTTCTTTCTAAATTCGACCTTTCTTCCTCTGCAAATCTCACAAAAGACTTCTGCAAGTGGTCTGATTTACAAGGCAGAATGTCATAGACAACCTCCTTCATTTGCTCCCTCTGTTGCAATTCAATTCGTGTGCAAAAATACAGAAAAACTTACCTCGGTTTTGGAATAGAAACAGAGATCTAGGGGAGGGCGGGGGGGGGGGGGGGNCCTTTTGGGCTCAAACTAGAGGCTTTAAGAAGGGGCGGCAGAGCTTCGGTGCCTTTGATCGCATATTAAAGCTTTGATCAGCACACGGGCTGTCATCTCCATGTAGAAGCCGCGGCTCCCCGGTGGCACAAGGCTTTGACAGCTTAGTTAGCTGCCATGCCAGTTTTCCCTGGGCGGAGATTCGTTCCCCCCAGGGATAGAGGGCGGGAGGGAGCCCCCCCCCCCCTTCCCCCCACTTCAAAAAAAAAAGTTGTGTGCACCAAAAAGTAAAAAGAGATTCGCAAAACGGCCCCCCCGGGCACCTTTTTCGCGGAATTTTTTTTGGGTAAAAAGAAAAAGATGGGTGTGTTTCAGTCCTTGTTGCGTAATGACATTATTGGCATCCGACAAGACATGACAGATGGCAATTTGTAGCACAAAGCAAATCAAGGGACCTGCTGTCTGACTGTTTGAAATTGGCGGGGAAGCGATCTAGGGAACTGGGAAGAGTTCGTGAGCGATTGTGAATGGCATCCCCAGCCCAAATGAGCAACCCCAAAGGGTTCATAAATAATGGATTTGAACGTGGCAATCGCATGGTCTCTGTGTGATGCTGCGCCACTTATTAAAAAAATCGCTCTAAAAATTATTTTGAAATATGAATTTGGTGCAATAGTGAAAGTAAACTCAAATTTTGCTAGTTTGATCACAACCTAAAAACTCAATATGGAGAGTGCAATGGTCGCTCGAATATTACTTAGAGGTGGGATGCTGCGCCACTTATAAAAAATCGCTTAAAATATGAATTTTCGCATTTCAACCCTGCAATATTGAAAGTAAACTCGAATCAGTTTTGCTCATTACATAGTGAAACTGTTAATAAGTGCAATGCTCGCGCACTAATTTGAGTACCGTTTAAAAAGGACCCTTTGGGCTCTTTTCGCTTGCAAAAAAAAGTATCTGGGGTGGGCGTGTCATCGAAATGACTGCATAACAGAAGCGAAGTGCAGTGCAGTGGTCCACATTTTCAATTTCCCAAAAATGAAAAGGGTTTGCCAGGCAGTTTCCGCTGTTGTCTGGCGACCGGCCCTGATTTTTCATCTGTATGTTCGGGGGATTGGGGGTTGGGCCGAAGGCATTTAAAGCGGAAAATGATACATAAATTTGGTGGTAATTGTGATGAGTAGTCTTCACGGGCCTCCCTCCCACAGGCCTGGCCCATCTTTTAATTAACTTGCGCACACATCGTTTGTTGGGAAAACATTCTGGCAGATGAGCATTATGGGTGAAGCATGTGCAGAGTTTCCCTTATGGTGCAAACAAAAATGTGTTGCACATTTGGGCCTGCATCAAGCCAAATAGGATGTCGAGTCAGGCGACATAGGACGTGACTTATCCTTTCTGATGTTTGGCCAAAAAACAAACAAGTGTGGTGAATATAGTAGTGCAAAAAAAAAATGTATGAAAATGGCGGAATGGAGTAATGATTCTAGCGCGGATTTCAAAAGAGTGTTTCAGTGCAGGGTGGTATGTCAGTCATAGCTCCAAACACAGCGGGATGAGGTACAACACGTAGCCCTTTCCAGCTTTGTGTTTGAACATCAAGCACTGTCGAGTCAAATATGATGGTGAGCTCGACCGTGGATTGCCCACAAGCCAATGAGTTTTTTTTTGTACAAAAAAAAGTTTTAAGACACTAAATTAACCCGACATAAATTAAACGCGCTTCTCTTCAGAGAATTATTTGTTTTAAAAAAGCGGACTGACAAAGCAGGCGGATCTATACAGTGTGCTCTAACTTCAAACATGGCCTGAAATAACAGCCAGCGTGTTGTGTCTCGCCCTGTAATTTATGCCTGCACTCAGTAGGCTAGACTAGGCCATTTTTTCAGTACTTTGGAATAGACGGCCTTTTCCACGTACATGGGTGTGTGTCTGACATTAATATTTGAATTGTGGCCTCAAATTTTCCAAAAAATCACCAACACACTATAATTGTGTGGGTTTGGAAACCACGAAAGTTAAAAATATTACTAATGAGATATACCGTACAATAACAGCAAACTAAGTAGCTTTATTGTAAGAATTGTAATTTATATGTTCAATAAATATTTAAATTGCTTATATTCCAACAACGATATGGGATGAATTTTTATTTTTCAGTTAATTTTTGGGTCATGTTGCACCCCCGACTAAGATCCTAGCTACGTTATTAATCTATTTTAATTATTTGATGGAATTTATTTATTCATTTTATGCAATTTCACTTTTTTGTGGGATTTATTTATTTATTCATTTTATGCAATTTCATTATTTGATGGAATTTATTTATTCATTTTATGCAATTTCACTTTTTTGTGGGATTTATTTATTTATTCATTTTATGCAATTTCATTATTTGATGGAATTTATTTATTCATTTTATGCCATTTATTTTATTGAATTTTAGTTGTTAGTAAAACAATTAAAATTTAAGAAAATGAATAAATCAATTACATAAAAAGAATTAAAATTAATTAATAACGTAGCTAGGATCTTAGTCGGGGGTGCAACAGGAGCCAAAAATTAACTGGAAATAAAAATTCCTCCCAAAATGTTGGAATATAAGCAATTTTAATATTTTATTCAATATTTCAATTGCCTAGGGCATGAATCGCCTAAGTAAGAGGACAGAATGAGTGCGATATGTTGACAGCATATCTCTGATGTCAAGTACACGCTAATTCTGTGTAACTCCTGCGAATTATAGCACTATCCTGCGCAATCAACGCCACAATGCGGAATAGTCTCTACCAAAATTATATTCCCCAAAAAATAAATCAAGCAAAGTGTCGCACATTTACGTCGAACTCTCAGCGACAATTACCTCCCCAAATAACGAGGGGTCGACATATACCCCCTCTCCAAAACTACACCTTTTAATAATTCCCGCCCCATCATGTCCCCATCCCAATAAATCCCGCCAGCACAGAAACAAATCCTGTCATCGATCTTCGGCTAATTTATTCGCAATGCCGAAAAGAGAGACAAAAAATTGACAGCTCCAAATCCGAGGGGGCCACATCATCATAATCATCATCATCCAAAAAGGGACCCCCTTCTCATGTCAACAAACAGTACCTCATAATTGATTGGCACACAACTGCAGCTAAGTTGCCCGGGGCCGGACCTGGAGAAATAATTAGGTACTACATCAATGCTTGTGTCAGTTCCCATTGTTTTTGTCATATACGCACTCTTTTTGTGCGTGTGTGTGTGTGAGAGCAAGCCGTGCATGTCGTGTTCCTCACCCCTAACTCGTCAAACGCACACAGGGTTAGATGTCCTCAGTTGAACCGGGTTTTGTATATACCCTGTGTAAAAAAAAAAGTGCATCCTACGTCCCCAACCTGTAATCAGAGGTCTGTGTGCACCCTATTGCGTGGTTATCACTTCCATCGGACGCTTCCGGCTCTAGCCCCGTGTCCTGTGAAATCGCTTTGGCGCCGCCCCTCCGCCACAAAAATGGTTTCAAAAAAAAGAAGAGAGAGAAAAAAAAAGACAGCTAGAGAAGAGAGTCCTGCAAACCCCCGACAACACACGGGGGTGCTGTACCGTTCCGCTCGGATAATAAGCCCGCAGACCCTTTATCTCCTCTCGTATACAGCCCGCCCACCCCTGATAGGCTTTGGGAGGCCCTTGTCGCCTTTTCCCAACCACGCCCCAATATCCCAGGATATGGTGCTCTAGAGACTGGCCACTCAAAATCCGGGGTTTGTGTGAGGGGGGCACTGTGGCATCCCACGGTTGTGTGACCTGCGGTGGATAGAGGGCGACTCTTGTTCGGGACAGGGAGACAACCGTGGACGCAATGGACTGATTCAGCGCGACAGAGATTGGCGGATGTCCCTAGACTGCTGTAGAATACTCAGGTGTCATGTTGGCGTATTAGAACGGAGCCAATCTGGCTAAAAGATGGGAGAGAAAAAACTGCCAGCATAGCTCTCGGGGTCACGGGAGAAACGCCCCCACCACCAAGGTGGGATATCATGTTGGCTGCAGTGTCAAGGTGTAACTACTTTTCATTAAGCTACATTATTTTGCAGATTTGCTTAGTAATCCTCCAAATGCAATGCTTTTGATACGAACCAGCTTTGTTTATAGTACAGTGCGCATAAATAAGCCGGGGATTTAATGACAAACTCTTTTGTAGCCTTTCATCCTATTGGTAATTCGGGGAAGCAAATCAGCTGATGCACTCGATTTAAACAGCCATTTTTGGGCCAAAATTGAGATTTACACAACGATTGCATTGTTGCTGAATGTACTATAAAATGCAATATTTCCAAGCTGGCACACCCTATTTCTAAGGAAAATTTTCATAAATATGAGGTGCATATATTACCCTCCATCCCATTGGCACACCTTCCTCCGCTCATTTATACCCACGTGTTATCTGACACGCGTAATTTACAATCATCTGGGATTAGATCCGTAAGTAAAGAATGTCCGTAAATCATCCTCAACAGCCCGCTAGTGTAATTAAGTGGAAGAACTTCCCGCCGTAAGTGGGTCGTTCGGGCCGCCATTTTTTACCCTCCCCCCCTTACGATGTAAAATTATGTTCCCTTGATGGGAAGGTTTTGTTATCATAAGACAAAGTTTAACATCACCGTTCATTAAGACATGCGGGGGAAAAACAAGATTGGCAAATCATTCGAGCGTGATTCGAGTAGACTTTTTACTTGTCCACGGACAGACGGATGGACATATCCGTTCTGAGTATGACTTTTGCGATGAGAAAAAGTTGTCTAAAAATGAAGCTGCAGTGTGAACACGTTTCCGTTTAAATTTGTAGGGTAGAAGGCAAATAGGTGTGGTAACCCACCTGCGGTACCCCTGCTCCCTCCGGCATTAAAACATGGCCGCCGAGGGGCCGAGTGTCAAACGCGGACATTAATTGGCTGCCTTCCGTCTGTTGCCAGAAGGGGCCCATCTATCCCCAACAAAATGAAGAGAAGACGGCCATTTTGGCTCCAAAAACGCTTTTCCTTTTTTTTTCTCGCAAAAAATAGTAGCGAGCTCCTCCCTGCTCTCCAAAAGCTGACAGCTGGTGACCGGATGACGTATGAGAAGCCCTTAATGCCAACATAAACCTCCAGATTTTCAGCACAATAATTCTTCCTTTCTATATTTCTTTCCCTCGGAGTTGGGCGCACCCCCCACCCCCCCTCCCATATCCTCCATCCTCCCCACCATCCAAGCGGGCGTGATAAATGACGTACTCACCGTAATTGCCTTCTAAGTTATGGCTTATAGCGTGTATGAAATATGGTATCGTTCTACACGCAATTACAGCCCGGTTATTTATCTTGGGAGCCCCCATTCATACCCGCTTTTCTGAGCCCCGGGTAAAATATGAGCCGTGTCGGTGCCTATTGTGAACAATATGGAATTTGTTTCGCGGAACTTTATGATGCATGCCCGTCGGGGGCGTTATGATGGACGAGCCGGGCCATAAAACAATGTGGCAAGACTGCCGAATTTTCCTGTTTACACAAGGGCTGGCCACTTGGAGGTCCCTCTAGCCTTAGAAGGTGCCTACTTCACCCCATAGCCTCACCACGTGGCCTCACTATAGGTATACTTTGTCCCTCCTAGCCTCGCGAGGTGCGTACTGAATCATCTAGCCTCAAACGGTGCCCACTTCGGCCGTCCGAGCCTCAGTATAATTATGTCAACTTCGTCTCCCGGCCTCGCGAGGTACGACTTAGTCCCCTGGCCTCGCGAGGTTCCGCTTAGTCTCCCGGCCTCGCGAGGTACCACTTAGTTCCCCGGCCTCGCGACGTGCCACTTAGTCCCCCAGCCTCGTGAGGTGCCCGCTTCACCCCCTAGCCTCAAACCAGGCCCATTTCGTCCTCCCTAGCCTCATTTTCGCATTTTCCCCCTACGTTAGAAGCAGAAAAGAAGGATATGTTGTGGTAAAGGCAAGAAGATGACAACAGTAAATTTTACGGGGGGCCGTTAAATCCGTGGCGGCGTAGTGAATAAGTATGTGAATCTCCCTGCTGTATAAAAAGTAGGGGGGGTCAAAATGACTACCTCACTTTCTTCGGGGGAGTCATAAATAATGTGAAGTTGTAAGTGGGATTCGTTGCCGAGGAGGGCACGTGTCTGGTGCGAAATTATTCTTGCAGTTTTCTTGCAAAAAAATTGGTCTGAATTTGAAAAAAGGGGGGTTGCCTTTAAGAATAATAAGTTTGTAGTATAGACCATGTCAAAAGTAGATCCTGATGTGTACATACCCACTTTTAATAATAATAATAATAATAATAATAATAATAATAATAATAATAATAATAATAATAATAATAATAATAATAATAATAAATACATTTCTTTACATGGAAAAGCGGCCTCGTTTGAACATGACTTAATTGGGCAATGCCAGCAGTGACTCAAGTATTCAAGTAGAATGTAAAAGGTCAAATAAGGCATTGCATTTTATGTGGGTGTATAAAACTTATCTAAGCTTTGTAAGTGGGGTTGTCAAGGTTGGAAATAAGTAGTGTTTGAACTATTGCCCATAAAAAGTTTAGGACGCCTTATTAAGATTTCTATTTACTTACAGCGGCTAGTTGCATTTCATTGTGGTTTAAGAGCTGTTAAGCCTCTTTTACACACGCAATTCTGTCAGGGTGCAAAGTTATATAACATTTTAACATACCACAGCCATGTGTAATATTTCTGTTCTCTCCTATTACAACATGTAAATACGTATGTTGGAGTAGGGCCTACACAGTATTCAAAAACACTCCTACCACCCATAAAATTCACCCAGGAGTTGGAATAGACATAGAAATAGCTGCTCGCTCCTGAAAATGCCAAGTTCACTTTTTAAAACACCATCCTGGAGAGAACAAAAAAAAAAACCTCTCCCCCACTGGAAGTAATCTCAACATTTGCATTTTGCATTTTCTTTCCTGGCATAACGAGCAAGCCATAAAGATTATGCCTAGTGCAAGTCCCTCGTTTTAAGCACTAATATAAATGTTCCTAGTCGTGAACGCGTGTGTAGCAGCGCCCCCAACCAGTTCATTTAATCTCCGCCCGTACAATTTAGCAGGCCTTCTTATTATTTTCCCGAAGGACGAATAAGAAGTAATGCAATAAGGCAAAATATACGGCCGTTGGAATTTCCTCCGTTTTACTTCTATTAGCAAATCTACAAGCAGCCAACGAGGTTTCGGGTCGTATTTCAGCCCCCGGGTACTCCCCGACTCCCTTTCCTACTCCCTACCCCCCCCCCCTCCTCCTCCTCCCACCGTTTACGAGCCGAGGGGTTGGGATTGGTGTAATGGGGAGGAGAGAAACGTCCCCGGAACATGTTCTGGAAATATCGCCCGGAGAAACCTTCCCTAGCAACCATTACGCCACTCGCGATAGCCAGTTTTATTTCATCCCCGGGCAATTAGACTTATTCCGACTCATGTCTCTAATGGAAGCCCGGATGTGTTAATATATCAATTAAACAGAATAAATTAGTCGCCATAACCATAAACTACTTCTAAATAGGGCGTTCGCAGCATTAAGTAAAAGCAAGAGGGAGGAGGGGGAGGGGGCGGTAGGGGGAGGGGGGGGGGATATTGATAAAAGTTGGGTGTTAATCCCGGTAAGAAAGTACAAGGCAGGGCCGGGATTAGGGCTGCGAGTGGAAGCTGGGAATTAATGAGCGCCCGAGAAGAGTTAAGCAGGCGCTTTGGCTGGGAACGTGCGTGCGGCTGCCTCCGCGGACTTTGCCGCGCTAAGAAACTCCCCGGACTAATGCACCCCCCGGACAACCCCTCCCCATTCCGCTAATACCACCCTCCTTGCCCCATGTATATACGGTTGCAATCAAGAGAAGTGGCGTCAACACTATTTCCAACCCTGTCATCATCCACCTACAAATATCGATACATCTTGATAGTACCCATATCGATACATACATATCAATACACACATATCGATAAGTAGTCCTACAGTAGTATCGATACATATGGATATGTCATATCGATAAATGCATATCAATACACACATATCGATAAGTATTCCTACAGTAGTATCGATACATATGGATATGTCATATCGATACATACATATCGATAAGTATAGTAGTATCGATACATATGGATATGTCATATCGATACATACATATCGATAAGTACAGTAGTATCGATACATATGGATATGTCATATCGATACATATGGATATGTCATATCGATACATATGGATATGTCATATCGATACATAATTATGGATATGCCATATCGATACATATGGATATGTCATATCGATACATGTAGAGATGTATCGATACATCACTAACGACACAACGATATATTATCGACATGCATATCGGTACGCACTAGATTATACCAGATTATACTATAGATATCGATATGTACCGATACGTACAGTTCCCAACCACTCATCCGCCAGGTGGCAGGACCTCCCTGCAGTGACGTCAGCCCGCAGCGCCCTCTGTGGCCCTCCTTCCAAACTAGTGGTGTCCCGTAAATCAGTTGACTGCGGGAAAAAGAAAGGAGGAAGGCGGGGAGTAGAAACCTGGGCCTGGGGAAGTAATGAGAAGGAGGGGGAGGGTAGGGAGAGGCGTGACAGGAGAAATGCATGTCGGGGAAGCCCTGAGTTGCCGATGCGTCATTGGGGGAAGCGGCTGCTGAGACCGATTCATCTTTATAGTGTGGCAGAGCGGGCGCGGTTGTGCCAGCCGACTAGATTTATGCCTCCTACTTTCCACTTCCTTAGCGCCGGAAAATGCGATTCATCTCTCCAGCTAGCTCTTACCCCCTCCTCCAGCCAAGCCAGCCCTTGCATTACATTTGCTACGTGCACCATGCCTTTGCCTTTGCCTTCAATTCAGATTAGCTGTGACTTTTCTTCAAATGGGGCCCCCCCCCTCGATGAATAGGGAATCATTTGGGGCCGGATGCGGAACTATTACCTGCTCATTTCCACAACCTTTGGCCTGCCACAGCTATTAATCTATTCCGGTCTCACCCCGCCCCCTCCGCGTTAATTGGCCGCAACGGCCTAAGTGCATTACAGCTTGATAATTATACACCGCTGCTGCTGCTACCCTCAATCGCCAGGAATTACTTAGCGCCACAGGTGAGAGATATGCTGCCTGTGGTGTAAGTCAGTTAGGCCGTATTACTCATATTTAAATTTTTGAGAGAAAAGTCGCCTTATTTTGAAAGCTAAAAGCAAAAGAACTATAGCTGTAATATGGATAAGTGATGTATTAAAACTTTTGCACTATTAATTTAAAATTGCTATGCCTATCTTTACTATTCTGATAGTAGTCTGTTTATGCACTAGTCACACACACACCAATTAGTTTTTACTTATCTGATTATGTATGTCATCTATCACAACCAGGCTATCTGATTCAGAACACTTCATAAAAACACGAATTTTCACGTCACAGATGACCTAGCCCAGTGGTAGATGGACCAATTGTGAAAATGTTCCATATATTGGTAATAGGAAATTAGCAGTCAGTTAATACAGTTTTGACACCAGATAGCATACTCACGTATTGCGAATAAATTTCCTCTAAATTGGCTTTTATGCAGTACTCTCTACCTAAAGACATAAGCAACATTTAAAATTCCAACTGAGCAATTATTAACCAACCCCAACCCGATTAAGGGTAGGCACACATCATAATGACCTAAGTATGCAAACCCCGCCATAAGACGCATCCTGAAAAACAACGCAATTTGCCTTCTTAACTTCATTAGTCCTCAAAATTAACCAATCCGAAAAAATCAGTCTCAAAAAAAAAAAAAAAATTCGCAGTTTAGACTACCCAGCAGAATGGCTGGGGGATAGCGTAAGGGAGAAGAGGAAGCTCAGGTCCTGATCATCATAATGAAGTGTTCGTGTCGTGGGATTTGGTCGGATTAGGTACTGTATCAGCAGCATCCAGGCAGAACAAAGGCGACGCGATTTGCTGCACTTGCCGGGTTTTCTCCTACCCCACCCTAGCTTCCAAGCCCTCATTCGGCCCCAAAGAGAGGAGAATTTTCCAGCCAGCCTCCGCACCCTGGAGCTAACGCTCAGGAAAATTGCACCAACGGACTTGTCAGTACATATCAAGTTGTAATTTATTTTCCGCAAAGCCGTGGATTTAAACCTATGGCTAACATGGCGCTCTCTCCCCCTATCGTTTAGATTAGGCGGGCTTAAATCCTGCCTACTCTGTCTTGATTTTGTTTATAGCTCTGCGTCACTGACGGAATGTCAATGGATTGTTAGCTGGGTGTCAATAGATTCCAGTTGTCAACTCTCAAGCAGAAAGTATGAAATGACTTGAAAGAAACGTCACATCTATCACTGTTACCCTCCTGTCTGTCCCTTTTGCGTTTACGTCTTCATTTCTACGAGATCTCGCAGATCTTATTTGAGACATGACATGTGACTCCTATGAAAAAAAGTCATACTGTAGGTTTGTTCAGGTAGCGTGTGACTCCGTCGCTCAAATCATATTCTGGACTTCTGACAGCATTCGTGTCTACCCATCGGGCACACACGCTTCGTCTAACTCAAAAGTGCCCTGTCCGTACACTGCGGTATGGGAGTCCGTCCTATAGTGCTTGCGATATGAGACACTCAGTTGCAAAAGGAGATCAAGTGGTTCAGTTACTACAGTCCGATCCAAGATTCGGGATTGGTGTCACCGGAGCGAAGGTAGCGACGCCATCCGCAGAAGGGAGAAGTAAGCCTATACAATATCCTTGAAAAGATCTTTTACGGCAAGTGGCGCCTTCTGTAGGTCACTTGTACTTATACATGTGATTTTAGCTATTGTGTTAGTTCTTCATTTGCACATGAAAATAAAAAACATTTGAAATATTAAACAAAATATTATTCAGGCTTATCTGTGTTTAAAAGGTTACGAGTAAGGTCTACAGTGTAGCGTTCAAAAAAATTTGCTCGCAATGAACTCCTATCACCATAGTCCAACGTAAAACTACTGTAACACACTTATAATCACAACACACGAGTGTCTCTCTCCCCATTGATCCGAATTGACCCCACACATCACCCTACATTCCCAGTGGGTCCGATTTTGAAATAGAACCGCCCAGCTAATACATCACAAACTCCCCTGATCATCCCGGATTACTTCCAATTGTGCCGTAATTATTCAGAGGACATAAATATCATCGCATCTTCCCCTGATTGGACGCTTAAAACTTAGGAGCACTGGCAAAGGAGAGAAGGGTGTCCTCAATTTGCGATGGCGCAATTGGGTCGCCTCTGCCTGATGAAATGTGAATTAATGTCTTTCCTCAAACTCCCAGGACTGCTTTATGGCTGCGTATAGGGGAGTTGGGAGCCGGGGGTCTATATTTTGTCAGCGAAATGGCGTCCGGGGCCATAAATTCTCATTACAATGTGGTAATTAGATGATTGCGACCCTTCTGGATTTGCTTTTATGCCGTCTGCCTCGGAGGATTAAAGAGGGTTGGGGGGAAGATACGGATGAAGCCCTGGGAAAATCCAACACTGCGGGGTCTGCCAACTTTGTTTTTCGCCAAGTCGGCCTCCGGATAAAGGAGAAAATGATTTTTTTAGGGTTCCGGTGACACTTAATGGATTGACTCGGGATTGCCATCTAACGGAGAGGAGATGAACTTTCGGGATGAGACACCCCTTAGTGTTCTCCACATTCCAAATGAACTTATGGACATAATTAGTAACTTTACCAATATATTTATTAGCATAGCTGTTCCGAAACTTTTCGACGTTATAACTACTAATAAACACTTGGACATTTGAACCACCTGTTAAACTAGGCTCCGTGAAATCCCTATGCTCCGATCACATTCCATCCTGCCGCCTATGCAACCCATACTGCTTCCACTCCCATTGTCCATCAGGCCATCCGGCAGGGGACCATCACCGACGACCCCAAGAAATTCGAGCAGCAATTCCGCCACAACCGAGTTCAGAGGGGATAGAAGATAGCACCAGAAATCGGATCCAGTTGTCGACAAGCAGCAGCTGCGGTGGGCTCTTTGCCACTTTCCAATTCCCCAAAGTCATATGGAAAGAAAGAACATCCTCTTCTTATAGTGGTGGTGGGGTTGTGGTTGTCGAGAGAGAGAGGGGGGGAGGCGATTCCTCGATACAAATGGAACTAGGAGAATGGAACTTTCCAAGGGAGGGGTCCCAAGAGGCGAATCAATGAGCAAACGCGGCGATAATCTTATTTTCTTTGTTGGTCAGCTGTAATTGTGAGCTATGGGCCATTTGGGAGAGGTGGCCGAGTGGTCAAGATGGCGCAGGCACTGGAGGGGGAGGAAGGAAACAGATTGTAAGAATGGGCTAGAGCATTTTGTGTGACCTTTCTCCGCCTCAGTTGGAATCTCGGCCAGAAAAGGGGACATGTCGTTTTGTCTTAGCTACGAGAGAGAGCCATCTATTTTCTCTAGTCTTCAGAAGACAGTCACTTCATTTTGTTACACTCTTCTATGTCGAATCTTACCGTTTTTAGGCGTATTTACCGCTCCAGACAGTGTCAAGTTCGGTATAATTTGAATTCGCCCGACGATTTTCGCTCACCGACAGCGACAGTTCGTACAGTGTTGGACAGTAATCGCGTCATACTGCTAGCGACATTTTTCGATGCGGCGTGATCCGTGCGAGTAAGAAGAGGTAGGCTTTGGGTGACGTCACTAGCTGGGGGGCAGTGGAGAACAAGGCTTGTCTCCAGCCAGTGGCGTCACTCAAGGCCTACCATTTCTTACTCGCACGGCTCGCACTCTATCACTTCTATTTGCACGTCTGCCACCGTATCGGAAATGTCGCTAGCAGTATGACGCGATTAACGTCCAACACTGTACATAGCTACTTTAAGTGCCCCAAAAACGCCAATTAAACTGGCACACCCTATAATTTAATATTCTAAAGTCATGCACATGCCACTGTGTAGAATCAGCCTTCACAACCATATCCCCCGCCTGCAAAGGGCGTGCATGCCACGCAAGCATTCTGGTGGGACAACCAGAGGAAATAAAACGCCTTTCCATCACATTAACAGTGACAACCCTAGTCAAACAAGCACATTTTGCAAAATTCATACTTATTACCCGCTAGATGCCACTCAATCCTAATCCATTTTCCTTGACCCAGAACCATATATCTAACCTCTCCAAAAGCTGTCTAATAATGTCTTATCTACACCCCCTCACCCACAAACCAGGTTGTAAATAAGAACCACCCACTATTTCTCTTCCAAACAACCAGACTATTTACTATTATGGAGCACGAAAGGGTGTAAATGCAGACTGCTGAAACTTGTATAGAGTCATCAGATTGGTGTCGCTCGTCCAGTCCACCCACCGAATAATTTAGGGACCTACGACAGGCGAAACTGTTGGTAAAAAAATGAAGTTATGGGCATGGAGGTCGTAAGTGCCACGTCACGTCGTTTTTGACGGTGACAAGTAGCGAATAGTTGCATGTCGACCAGATCCGGGCACGTAAATCTAGCTAGAGGCCTTTTGAAGGTGCAAGAAAACAGGCGATGGACATGGGGTTACGACGGTTGTCGTGTCGTGTCGTTGGCACGAACGTCGTTTCCCAAAAAAAAATAGGAGAGAAGGGGGAGGGGGGGGACATAATAGAAACTGTACCATTTTGGCTCATTTATCATACGATTTTTATCGGTCTCCCTCATACTAAAAAGCAGCTGCTTTTACGGGTCTTAGTGGCCGTCAATCACTTCGCAGTCACGCAAAACAAACATTGGTCTTGGCGATAGGGGGCTTTTGGAAAACCCATGCGCACTTTATGTGGAGCTTAAAGCAAGTCTGGAACTTATTCACATGTCCGCCTTCACGACCAATTATTTTCCAGGGTAATTTTTTGGTCGGACCGGAACGTAGTTGGGGTGACGTACGTCCCTTGTCATCTAGCTTATCACGTAGGAACAGTTGACAGGACACGCAACGTCTTTCTGGAATACATTCTAGAACTGACGTCTCTCTCTTTTTTTGATATACTATTACATGCTGCTGGTAGTCATTACTATTCAAGCCTGTCACTCGGGGAGGTCTTTGATGTGACAGGTACTAACCCAGAAACAAAGCAATAATGAGGTGATTGATCCAGAAAACTGGCTCTGTACAAGTTTGGGGAAAACAGTGGTTGTGGACAGGTGTGTGCCATGTCAATTTGTGTGAGCAATGCGGTGGAAGCTCGATGACAATGCCTGGAAAATTGCTAATGCTGGTCGTACATTGAATTTTTTAAGTAATTATTAGCTTTTTATACAATAATTTAACCTTCATAAAACTATTTTACATTGGACTTTACATTGGACTCCACTAATTTTCGGTTAGGTTAGGTTAGGTTAGGTACACTAGGCTCTGTTCCTTCCGCACTGGTCGGTCTAACCTTCCCTCAAGACATTAAAACAAATTTTCAACAAAATGTTCAAAATATTAATATACATCATCATCATCATCATCATCATCATCAACATCACGACATTTCCCTGTGAGGGGTAGTCAGCGATGAAGGGAGACGCAAGCTAACCCAACATATGAACTAATAATTAAAACTCGTAAAAAATATTAATATAAAATGTCCACCTGGGTTCTAAACCACTTAATTAACCGCATTCATTTGAAAGCGATTTAAAATCAGTTTCTTACAGGCCTCATGGGACGATATATATATTTTTTGCCCCAACCGCCATGTCAGACAACACACAACAAACCGTGCTGGCAAAACGGACATGTCTCCATGAACGGACGGTAATTAAGCCCGACTGGTTCATGACATTGGAAACCGTGACCATGACAGTTACTACAACGTGACACCAGATTCCGGGAAGCGACAAGGGAATTGCAGTGCGCGTGACGATTGCATTAGGCGCCTTTTGTGCTATATACCCAACACTACTGGACACTATTAAGTAAATAGTAAGAATCATCATAGACGTCCTTTTTCAAACAAAAAAAAGGTGGGGCAATGTTCTCATAACACGAATTTTTAAATATCCCATTTTCTGGTCAGTGAACCAAGCCACACCCACTTATCTTCCTTTCCTTTCGCACGTTACCCCTGCCAGAAGCCTCGTTACCTTATCTTCATGGCGAAAAATCATACACGTAAGTCGTACGTTCAAATTACGTCCGCACAGAAAATGGTTGGAAGAGTGCAGGACGCGTTCTCTCTGCAAAAAAAAACCCAGCCTAAATTAGCAATGTCCTCATAAGGTAGGTTTAGTCCCCCTCACCTGAACGGAAGCGCACTCACGCTCCATGTTCTAATAATGTGTACAGACCATGTAAAGAATGATGGTCCAACACGCAACAATGCCCTAGGCCTGACACTCACTTGGTTTTTTTCCCGCATATTTATGACGCGCAATATTACCAGTGGAAAAGCCGTGGGAGTGTCATAAAGACCTAACATGACGGTGTAACAACCACATATGCAATTTTTTCTGCTTCTGTGCAGAGTATATTATACGTGTTGGCTGCCAGTGACGTTATCTGGCTTTTTTTTTGCTTTTTTTGACGGTGCTAAATGTGTGCGCCTCTCGCTGCGAAACGCATTAGGTTTCTGAGTCACCTGCACAAGCCGATGCAATCTGTGGCAGGTATCGGGCGATACCGGAGTACGAATTGTTAAATCGATCCTATAAAATGGAAAAATTATCACTCTGCATATTTTATTCACAGTGATCGTGCCTGAAATGTCAAAGTGAATAAAATATATTCACGTCATACATTTAAAAAATTCACTTACAGGTTACTGCATAAACGATAAACATATGCATTGTACGCATAAAATTAACAAATGGTGAATAATTTTGTGCGCTAGATACATAAAATTAATTTTTTATGCACATTTTTTTCTGCATTTCAAATTTGTAGTGTACCTTTGATGGTGTGATACTGTATACGATGTAGTGACACCAGAGCAATCACGATAAGCGAATGTATCCCATTGAATTACTAGGATAAACAATCCAGCTTCACCTATACTCCTCTCTTGAACTGGGAACATGGCCAATTCACCACCCAGTATGAAAAACATAATGCATAAAATTAATTTTTCGCCACCATTTTACCACGTTACCTTAATCGCTCATCCATCTATCAAGCATCCCACGCACTACATGTCAACGTCGGCTAATTGCACCTAATCACCTCTATTATTGGTACCCAACCCAGGCAACAGGACATTGCACTTAAGCAATGCCACCCATTAATCATCCCAAAAAATCAAGCATCTAATAATCGTAATTATCTTTTTTTTTTCTTCTCAAGAAGAATCCTCACACAGCATGGGATGCACAACAATGCTTGATTAGGGTACCCATCCCTCCCACAATGTCTAAATGACACTTTTATTAGAGTGAGGGGGAAGCTTTTGGCAGCGAGCATCATGTTTGTTAATTATTCGTGGCAGAGACGAGAGAAACTGATGCTAGGGCCCTCTTACCATCTGGGAAGGAAGTTGGGAAAGCAGCACTAGATGAGCGAGTGAAGCGGGTGATGGGGAGAGGTGGTGGGGAGGGAAGGCGGGGGGGAATGTAATTATTGGCCAAGTGAACAGTTTGCTCGTTAAATTTCGATTAGGCCATGTTGATAGGGCCATTCATCACTGTCAGGAGTGGAAGGCCGTCATAAATAGCGTTGCGGTGGACCAGTCGCGCCGACTCTCCCCGTGTCAATGTCGTCGCTCATTTTACCCTCTGCAAAAAAATACAACATACAGTGGGTGGGGGTGCCAAGATACACCTTTCTTTCTCATCGCGGCTACACTCAAAACCGTGGAGAATCAGAGTGACATTTCCGACATGCATAAGACAGGCTTTTCGGGGGGTTAAAACCGTTCACTGACGGTTATTGATGGTTTTGTGACATACGTCCGAAGTTGATGCAACCGCCTGGTTCAAATAACTTGGCTGAATCGGTTAAGACCGGGTCGAAACGGGTCACCGAATAGAGAGTCACAAATGGGGCGCGCGTGCACCCGGTTGCAGACCGGCCAGGCGTCATCTCCACGTGGGCTGCAATTAAACCGCCATATTGGCCAGGTGTGAACATCCTTCTGGCTGATCTGAGCAGGCAAGACGGAGTGAATGCAAATGCAGATTGGATTGATGTGTGGATGGGCGTTGGTGGCAACCCCCTAGGGTACGGCTCCACTATATACCCACACCCCCCCCTACCCAACACCCACGCTGTCAGAGCCCCCCCAGAGTTGAGGGGGTACGTGTGGTGTAGTGGCGGGGGTAGAAAGAGGCCCGAGCCTCATTACGGGGACATGTCAGAACGCCATCCATCTCTGTCAGCGGCCACGGCAAAATGGAGCTGTTTATGCATGTTTGCGTCAAGCGTGCATCCCCTTACACCGACAAATGACGGCGACAGAGATAGATGGGACCAGTCGCCGGGCGGCATCAGAGGAAACTATTGTCCCCACCCACCCTACCCTTTTTGTGTGTGCACACTATACGATGGATGGATACCCCAAAACGGATGACTTACATGCAGATTCCTGCAAGTCACGCCCGTGCACAATGCCGCGGGGAGTTTCTAATTAGTGGCATTCTGGCGCCCAACCCTCACCCTGTAACATACCACTCTTTTGCATAGTCACTTTCGATGTCCCGTTCTGTCAGTTGTTGTGGGTTTCGCATTAGTGCAGCATGCAGGGGCTGCGGTGACTGATGATCAAAGTACGTGCTTGCTATAATGACGCAGGGACTCTCTAGTTTTTTTTTTGAGGGTTGATGGTCGGCTGTTCCTTATGCCTGTCCTTAGTTCTGGACAATGAAATGGAGGCCATATGTCACAAAAAATAAACAAACTTGGCTTCAATTGACGGTCATGATATCCTAGATGCAATTAATAGTTGTAGCCGAGTAATTATTTAGATATGATGAATTGCGCACTATAACCCGACTTGCGTGTCGTTCGTAAATAGAATAATGCCAAATTCTTGGAGCCTAACGTTTCTTTGTAATAAATAGAGGAAATTCATTAGGAAAGGTAATAAATACGTCAGGGATATTAATAATGCTCACAGAATTAACTAGTGACCTTCGCCATGTTTCTAGCTGGATATAATTTCAGCTAGAGTCATTTTTGACCTGCATCATCCTATACTCTAAAAATAATTTAATGACACCTTCATACCCCTTTGATGTCAAGCCTACTTACTCAGTGCAAACTGCCCCAACAATGCCCTTGATTGTCTGTAAACTCTTGCAGCACAATACAAATACCCTCGCTGCATCCACAATGACTGATATCAATACTTGCACTCACACAACAAGGCACTTCTCCCCCTTCTCCTTTGGCCCCCCTAAGGGCAAATATGTACTTTGCAGGCAAGACGGAATTTTGCGCTGTGCCACTTCACACCCTACGAAAACACATTTCGTAAATGGTACTGTGAGTGCTCCTCTGAAAGAAGAGCCTCGGATGTAACCCTCGGGATCAATCAAATTCTTCCCTCCCCATCCCCATTCTCTTGTCACCGACACCTCGAATTTAAACAACGCAAAGACCGAAAAGAGAAATTGCCGATGCCTTCACATACATTACACATCAGGAAGTTAAAGCGACTCGAGCTGGAAAGAGTACGACAGCAAAATTGAGTTTCCTTGGAATTTGAGAGGTCCTACTATTCCTCTGTGGGTTACCCCCTCCACACATTTTGAATGATTACTTTACTGTTCCAAAATATCAGGACAGGTCGATATGATCGAAAGGATCCCCTGGAGAGGATTGAATGAGTCCATTATTGTTGCCTCTCTGCGCTCTCTCCCCTCAAAAAAATGGACTGAAAAAAAAACTGTGGAATTGTATCCACGCCTCCCACAAGGGCTTTCACACTTTTATTGTCTGAAACTTAATCTTGTCCCTGCATGTTTTTTTTTTTTTTTTTGAAAAAAAAAATACCCAACTTCCAAATTTAATCTACCATTGGGTACTGGTGCATTAACGCTGCTGTTTCGAATTAGACCAATCCCTATGATCAAAGAGAAGGTCCCACCGTGAGCGCCGCCTGCGCTTATTCAATTACCTTTGGGGACAAAACTTCAAAGATGGACTCCGAAAATTACATTTTTAACGTCGTTTGGACGCCCTGGATCAGCGCCTGTCTCCCGGACCAGCCAACGAACCTTTGAAAAATTCACTTTTCGTTTGCTATGTAAATAGAGGCGGGGAGGGGGGACGGGGGGCTTTGGGCTCTGCGGCAAGGCTCCCCAAAAAACCCCTCCAAATTAAAAATTCATCCTTTTGATTGTGCGCTATAAAAATGTTAAATCCCTTAAAAATGAACGTGCGCCGACAGATGTATGAAAGATGTACTTCTCCTGGCAGAAAAATTCCCCTTAAGCCAAGAAAGACGAAAAAACGTGAGACGTGGGGGAGGAGATGGGGAAGAAAATATATAAAATTTTCTTCCCCGCTTCCTATAAACTTCATCAAGGCGTTGGTCCTAGGCTTCCATTCCATATAAGTCCCTCTTCTCTTCCCCCCCTCAGAAAACACCCCAAAAAAGGAAAGAAAAATGTTGTTTTACGACTCCTCCAGGAGTTAAATTAACTGTTGAGATGGTTCGGATGAGACCTTCTTATTTACCCCGCTTCCATATACGTTGACTTCAATTACATTTTTGTGAAGAGGCCTCTTTCAACTTTCTAGGATCAAATCCAGGGGACTTATGCCTACTCTGCAGCCTGAATTATCAGTGTGTGTAGATATATCCTGAACTTTTTTTGGAAAAAAAACGAGGGTGCTCCTCATGGTCGTGGTTGTAGTCCAATATACAGGGTGTTAATCCTAAGCGTGTACCAGAAAAGGTAGAGGGCTCAGGTGTAAGCATTTTTGAATAAGGAACTAGGGGTCGGAAACGCACCCTCACCGAGTCACTCCGCCGCATACCACACTGCCGCAAACTTGAAAGGGGCGTAACTCGGTGAGGGTGCGTTTCCGACCCCTAGTTCCTTATGCAAAAATGCTTACACCTGCGTCCTCTACCACCACCTTTTCTGGTGACACGCTTGAGGATATATTGAGACCAGCCTGCAGTCAGGCAGTTTCACGACATGTGCTCACTCAGCAGCAGCCCTCTAGTAGGGGCGTCACATATAAAAAGCGGTTCTAACTACAGTTAAAAAGCCGCCCTGAACAAACGCATTGTTCATGATCAAATCACGAAGAAATCTAGCCCTCTGATATGCCTGCAATGCACACAATTATGCCATTGCTCAACCAATTCCCGGAGATAATGCCCTCCATGCTGGGCTTTTAGCTCGGGAGCCCTACACATACCCTCTGTGCTGTGGTATTCTCGCCCAGAAGATGCCCCTGGTATCAAAGCAGTGCTATCCCCCCCACTGTTGAAAATGGTATTCTCATGAACTAATTGGGTGGTGAAGGGGTGGGCAATATGAGTGCTTGTCCAGGGCGAAACACACACGGCGCACACACTCGCACACAGGAATAGCTTAAATATTTGAACAAGGGCTGGCCAACTTGAACCATGGTTGGGGGGGGGGGGGGTATAACCCCTCCCCATTCATGGAGCGCCACTCATTTTGGGAATGCAAGAGTGGACAAATAAAAGGAATCCAAGTAAATCACGGAACTGCATCGACTGCAATGCAATCCACCCCCCCCTCGCTCTCTCTGTGTTCAATGGATTCCTCACATACATTCCCTGGCATAAACAATCCTTTTCATCTGGGGTTCCATGGCAGGGAATTTTCCCTCTTTCAATCGTCAACATTATGAACCACACCGCAACTGGGGTCCTGGGTACACACAATGCGGAGGGGTATTTTTGCTCTCTGCTTTTGTGTGGTTCCAAGTCTCATGCGTGTTTCGACGCCCAACGGCTATTGTCAGCACAACTATTAATGCATGAGCAAATGTACTGCAGCTATCCGTGAAACTGGGGGATGTTTATGCCACTAATTACCTAGTGTGCTGTTGACTCTTTAGATGGATCAGCAGCGTGTCAGGTAGGGTCAGAACTTCATTGTGACAAAATATTAGACATCCTTTTTGCTCCATATGTGAAAGAAATCTGAGCCACAATTGCTGCCAATAAACATCATAAAAAATCCCCCCACAAAAATGCACAATCTTGGTTTTCTAGACCTCAAAAAAGTGCAGTTTTCAGACTTTTCCCTAAATCAGCGGCATGTAATCCGTGCGCTAAGTTTCAGCACTCTCAGTACTCTGAAAGTGGGTTAGGTAGCCTTGACATAAATACCAACAACTTTTCTCCTTTATATATGCAGGGTGTTTCAACTTTTTTGTCCGAACCGTTATCGGAAAATTTCACGCAGCTGCTACTTTGTAAGCAGTGACTTGCAACCGGTGATTTGTCGGAGGAATGGGGAATTGGGAAAAAGATGGTCACATGCCACACGATTCGCAGGGAATATTCTCCGTTCCTCCGACAAATCACCGGTCGCAAGTCACTGCTTACAAAGTAGCAGCTACGTGTAAATTTTCCAATAACTCTTCGGACAAAAAAGTTGAAACACCCTGTACAATTGTATGCCGGTATATGTATGTAAGATGTGTTCAGTGTACATAACCCAAATTTAGGAATCAGACATATCCGTTGATGCCCATTAGATCTCTATTGGTACAGTGTGCATTGACGGATAAAGGAGAAGGCTAGTGGTGTATATAGAGTCAGGCCAGGGTAAAAGAGAAGAGGAGGGTTTGAGAGAGTGGCGCCGGAAGCGAAACGTTGTGAAATTGATTCTTCAATGCAATCACAGCGATTGAGAGTTGACTTTTCTCCCCGGCTTAAAATAACAACAAAGGGCTTTTCCCTTCCACCCCCACCCCCTCAAACACACCCTCTCGTTGCAATTGACCCCAGGCCAAACCCAGTGGGGGGGCCATGGAGTGGGTGGTATTTGGCCCCTTATTCCCCCTCCAATCCCACCCACGCCCCTCATTTCCAAACGCTTCTGATATCGGTAATATTGCTAATTTCGAGGGTGTACAAAGCGTGCCGCCGTCCTTTCATCTCAAGTCAGAAATCTGCAGGCCCAAAGGATCCGGCGGCCATTACCCTGAGCCTTTGTCTGCCTATTCGCCTGTGAACCCCGGAGCTTTACTTACACTGTCAGACGCAAGCAGCGCCACTGAATGAGCAAACTTCCACCCTCTGCATCATGGTGCCATGAACCCGGTGCCTATACTTGCTCCAGGGGGTTGATCCAGTGAGAGAAAAAATTTGCAGAGGTGTGTGCATTGTGTGAGAGATCAATTCTGAAAAAAAAAAACAGGAACAAAGGAAAAGTGTGTTAATCCCATTGTTGCATAATAATCACCTCAGGACATAGGGTCATAGGTGATCTGAGTTAACTAATGCAATTGTTCAATCAGTAGTTAGAAAATATTGATACTAATATTATGAATTATACTATAATATGGTGGGATTGAACGATTTACAGTAACATTAGGTTAGGTTAGACCAATATGCCGGGGGCGAAACGGCGGGGGCGAAAGGTCCGAGACCCATGTTACATAGAATATAGTGAAGAGAAAGACTGGAGATCTGTACAGGCGAGAGAATGATAGGAAAAGAGGGGAAGTCCCAAAGTCTACATCCTATTTATTAAGTCCCTCGCTCCGGGGGTCAAGTTGGAGTAGATAGAGTTGGAAGAAGCCGAGTAGGAGGGGAAAGGAGAAACATGAGGTGGCAGGAAGGGACTTAAATTAGGAAGGGGAAGGTAGGTGGTGAGGGAGGACCAGTATAGAATCCACTAGAGCTGTACGATATCCGAAATAATTGCATATCGACTTTCGATACTCAAAAAACATCGAATCGAAGTCGATATATCAAAAATCGGAAAACCGAAACCGAAAACCGACGTCGAACCGACATCGAAAAATCGCGATATTCGATACATCGCACATGCCAAGCATCGGATATCGCAACTGCGATATTAGGAAAATATCGTATTGACAGTCGATGTATCGAAATATGACACAGCCCATTGTGAACATTGACATAATATTATGGACATTATTTTATTATGGACAATATTATGGACATTATTTTATTATGGACAATATTATGGACGGTATTTTATTATGGACAAGAGACATGAACCATGGTGTTATCCATATGGACAATTGTGTGGTGCTCTACAGTTATGCCTCAGATTCTCAACATTTCTAGAGTATAGGCCTAATGTACCAAAATAATATTTTTCAACAAAACTGTGATTTTTCCTCCCAAAATTGTTAGATGAGATCAGAGGGGTTGCATATGCCTCAGGATGTCACTCCTTTAAGAAATGCAATCCATCTTGGCTCTCAAGCAGAGCCTGCTGCTGGCTCTCTTTTGTCCACCGACTTCCGAATGTCTTTGAGTGCAAACGAGGGCCAAGCAGCCTTTTCCTTTTGTCTTCATTTTCAGGGGGGGG
>KZ537964.1:102087-175380 GCA_000934665.2 Catajapyx aquilonaris
GGGGGGGGGGAAATGCATAACGAAGGCGCCTTGAGGGGACGTCCCTTTATGCCTCGACCCTATCTGCATGCACTTTGTTTTCTTAACCGTCTTGCAATTTGATTCCGCCGCGACAAATTCCGCTTCGCTTCATTATAAACACGGCTTCAAAAAAAGATTCGGGGCAAATGTAGTGTACATTAGTATATGCAGAGGCTAAATTTACAGATGATTTCGCAATAACTCGGAAAAGGCACGAAACTACTCCCCAGGCTGTAAAATCTAACAGAGGTGCTATACAGAGGAATTTGCGGTGGATTGAGGTAATATGCCAGCAGATATACGGCACCGTATAGTTGCTGAACAGGTTTGAACTTTGTACACCACTTCAAGTTATGCATATTGTGTCAATAACTTGTGAATTGTCTGAGGAAAATGTAAAATTCATTATGCAAGAGAGTGGTAACATTCCCCATTTAATTTGTAATTATTTTTGTCGTCCTTGAGGTTACTTACTACATACAGAATATAACTGGATGATTTTTTTTTAAATATGTGCGAGTCGCGATGTATTTAGTGAGATTGTTTTCAATAACATAAGTTCAAAAATTGAAACTCAGTTTTGGCGACAATTACCAGTCGAGCAATTAGGATTTGAAAATTACCCCTTTCCAAACAGGGCGTTAGATAATTTTAAAGTATTCATTTCATTATTTGTGGGAATTATAGAGAAGATAAAATTCACCGAAATTGATATGAATTGAGTTAATTATGTGAATTACAGGTTTCCCATTACATTGTCACATTTTAATGGTTCAGTCAGGGTTGCACCATCATCGTGTAATTTCATGAAATATTAATTTCGTGAATAATACGAAACTCAAGAAATACTAAAATCTTATAGTACCGGTATTAAACTGTTCTAGTGGTCCTAATAACACTTACTGCATGTCCACATGAAGCTGAAAATGGTGAAAAATCGCGATTTTCAAATCCAGATTTATCGGTGTGGGATTTAATTAGGCTAGGCAAAAATTGAATTTCAATTTTTCAAACGTCAGTAAAAGAATTATTGCGATTGGAACCGACAACGATGCTACATTACTCACATTTTGTGCAGATGACAATAGCATATTCCAGATTGTTTACGGACACTATGTACAGTAGTGTACCTCTGTAAACAAGTTTATATTATTTGCAGGTTGCATTACAGTTCACTGCATTTTATTTAAAAAAATCCAGTGACAATAATATTCAGATTTTCCCTGGACACCCTTTCCCTAAATGCTAGAAGTCCACTATCTATTAGTACAAACCCTCTTTGGTCTATATGTGCAACGAGGACCTTTTCCACATTTTCTCTCTTCCTCTCTACCCGCCTCTTTCCTCCGGCCCCTATTTTTCTTATCAGATGGTGTATCCCCTGGAAATTTCCCATACATTAGGTGGCTTGTAATAAACCCGCGACATCAAACGCAAAAAATGGCATAGTACGTGTAATTTGGGTAGTAATTGCCTCTCCTCAGAGCCGGTATTACCGAATTTAATGCAGCCATATTCTAGGTTAATGAGACTATATCAGTCACGAACACTTTGAAGGTAATTTATGGAAAGAGCAAGTAATCGCATGAGCCCGCGATGGCCTTTCTCCGCGGGGCCAGAATGACTGTTGAAAATGAATGTTATATCTATTGCCCGGTATTCAAATAAAACGCTAAGTTGTGGCCTTTAGCTTCCCCCCCTCCCTCCTCCCCCCATCCCTATGATCCTAAAATACGGCCACGATTTCACTTCTCCGCGCGAATAATCCGGCAGCCGTGGCCATTACGCCCCCTAGTTCGCCTCGCCCTAATGACTGCTGCTGGGCCTCGACGTTCTAGCATGGGGGAATAGCGCTCAAAAGTAAACTTTGAACACGGTAGGAGAGGGGGCTATAGTATAGCAACATGGTTATATTCTGAGGGAGAAGGGGGGTTTTGCATCCGCCCATCTCACTTGTTATCATCCTTTGGCACTCGCCCAGGGAAAAGCTAACTTACGGTCTAATGGGCCCAAGATGTCTGCCCGGTTCTAACCAATGAAGGTTTGCCAGATCCGCCACAGAGCGGTGTCACAAGTGTCCCCACCCGATCAATCAAAAAGGGCCGCAGAGATGAGGTCGCCAGATTTGCAAATGCAGTTCGTGTCGCAATAAAGCAAACGGCATGAACTTAACAGTAGATAGGAGGAGGGGGGATTTATTTACGAGAATGGGATGACGTCTTATCGGAGAAAGAACCGATAAATTGGGTGGTCTGGCAGGAAGGACGTGGCATGTAGTGGTGTCTGGTCGTATAGTTACGATGGGTTAACGACGGGAAGCGCAGTCGCATGCACGTCAGAGTGGTTATGGTCCCTTCTTGGCTTCGGGTCTTCACCCTCGGTGATTCTGACGTCTCACTTTCAAAGCTGCGGCTTTCATTTATACAAGCTCGTGAAGGGTTGCTCCAACATCTTAACCGGCCGTTTACAGATAACAGCTGTGTCTGTGTATGTTATGTATCCGATAGGTCTAACCCACTTCCAGAGTACTTAGAGGATGAAACTTGCTACAATGGTAGCTGAGATGCCACAATATGCTACTAAATCCTCAATGTCATGAAACAAGTTACGGACGAATTTTCACCCTATCGTGGCAGTACAGCAGTGCGTGTCTGGCCACTCTGCATTGAGCCACTTGAGCGCCACCAAGCAGGCAAAAATGTAAGCTACTCTCTAGCTAACAGACAGTTAGAGGGCATTTTGTAAAGTCCGCCATTTTGACACCCATTTATAGTCATATCCAGTACGGTGCGCTCTATTATTTCAGTACAAAAGTTATGTGGTTGATACAGTGTGCAATACCTATCGGGCAATTAACTGACAACCGGTGGATTGACAGCCGTATCGAATGAATCATTTATGTCGTACTTTGATCTGGCTGGTGAAACTGTCAGTCATACCGTTTTTTATTACAACTATTTAATAGCCGGCCGTTTGCTGAATAACAATATATCATTTTGTAATAATATATTGCGACGTCCCTGGCCGTAATTAATACCTCAGTTGTGGCCTGGCAGCCAGTAGCCTAGTAAACAACTGATGACTGGATCCGGAAGTTTTTCACTAGCATAGTGATATACTGCAATTGAAGTGTTCGTTTGTTCAAAAATGAAAAGAAATCTGTATATTCAAATACTTATAATTTAAATTTGCTAAATCAATTTGTATCAATCTGATGTGAAATTTTCCAATTTCAAATTCACACTTTTGTGCACCTTTGCTACTAAATATATTAGTGTCCTTAGCAACATTGTTCTTCATATTCTTAACTCTGCTTATTAGGAATAGTGATCAAAACTGCTTAGTTATAAGCAGCTTATTAGTACCACAAAATCGTATAAACCTCAAACTAATACGGAAACGTCCCTCATCATAATTAATACCTCGATAAAACCAAACAGCTGGAAGAAATTGACAACTGAATCGGAAATTTGTTGACTGCATAATTTCTCAACCGATTTATTTTAATGACGTCACAAAAACCTTTGCCGAATCTTCCCCCGACAATGAAGCCGACACTATTAACATACTGGCACATCCAGCAATTAATGTCTGTGTCAAATAAAAATTCAACCGTGACTGTCCATTGCGGTGAACAACAAGGTCAATAAAGGGGCAATTGGCCGAACTGTCAACTGCCAATCAGCGGATCAGGCAATGAGCACGTCAAACGGCTTGACATGGCGGCTCGTTGTCTGCTCCACTTATTGCCTCTAATAACATGAATCTATAATCGAACGATTAATTCCCCTCTCTCTACTAAAGTCTTTGTTAACAAGCTGAGCCTTCTAATTAGACACTGTGTCACTTATAGTCGCATCCAATTAGAAGCCAGGGAAGCCAAGTGCGAATAATTAAGACGCACTTGTCTCGACACCTAACAAGTTGCCCACGATTTGAAGGTATCACGCACTTTTTTAGCGTGCGTGTGAACCACCACATGACCAATCCAGGTTTATTACGAGACTTGATTACACCGCAATTTACTCTCGAAGCAAACCCTTGGCAGCATCATTAGGCTATTTTCCATGGCTCCTCCCAGCATCTGATAAGGTTGGACTCGGATGACCTCTCAGGGCCCTTAATGTATGACCGGGGATGGAGTCAAAGCCAGGGGCACCTAGACGCTAATTTGCGGAACCTGGAGGTGCAGCACACCTACTGTTATTTACGAAGATAAGAATCACATTGTTTCATTGTTTCAGGGCAGAAGTAATTTGTCTAGTGGGGATACCTGTTTCCAGGCGTTGGCTGTCCCTGTCTTGTGAATAATGCCCTGGAAATTAGTGCATATAATAATAGTTTGGGGGGCTACTGTAACATGCTGGTGATATCATAGATTAACCCAGTTGAATTACATCCCACTCACAACCTACACGTGAAAGGAACAGTCCAAGGTGTGCACCAACCCTGATAATTTGTGAGTGTACGTTTCAGGCAATATCTGTTATGGCTGTTATGCCTTCACCCCGTCGCCACTTGTCGTGTATGAAAGACTAGCTGCGATACCCGCTGTTCGCCGCGCTCAGAATCCGCTGTTCGCCGAGCTCAGAATCCGCTGTTCGCCACGCTCAGAATCCGTTGTTCGCCACCCTCAGAATCCCGTTCTTCGCACCGCCCGTTTCCGTTTTTGCTGCCGTCGCCACCACGTCGCCACTTGTCGCGTATGAAAGATGTCGCTGCTACTTTTGAATCACTCTAGCAGTTTAACAGCTAATGTCATTCCTTGTCCCTCCGGAAAAGAAAACAAGTTGGTTGCACCACCGAGGCCTTTTCCTGGAATCAAAGTGCAGGTTGTAGATCCAATCTAAGCGGCGCTCTTTCATCGAGCGACGAGAGAGTAGGGAGGGCTAACTCTTTCTCTTTCCCCTTCCCCCTCTTCCAAATGGTCTCGACGTTAAAAGGCCATCTTTGGTCTGCCCCCCAAACCTAATCTTGGCACGGCTCCTATTTCAACCCCCCCTCCTCCTCCTCTGAAACCCTCTTTATCCCGCAGCTTCTTCCCATCCGCGGATCTCTCCCGGAGCTACCATTATGAATATAAATCTGCCTTGCACCGAGGGGCCCTAGGCCCAACTGCATTGGCAGCCACCAGCTTCTGACGGTAATTAACGTGATTTATGGCATACATGTTTAAAGTTATAGAGCCTCAGACATTATATCAATACTCGCTTCCATCATAATCTAATTACGCAGCTATTTGATATATGGCACTCATTACACTAAGAACTGCAGACGGAGGGAGCCGCCATTATTTTTCATCTTGGTATTAAAATGCGACGCGTGAGTTTTCCGGATATAAAAAAAAAGTTAGATGAAAAGCAGCATCCTTTTAATTTTTTTAATCCGCTTCTTGCAAGATCGCCGCCATTTTTTTTCGACAATCGCGGCCATTTTTTTCTACCAGCCTCCATCATTCTCTTTTTAGTCATTATGATAGCCATCAGTCTTGGGATATAAATGCTCCCTCTGTATTTCCTAACAGGCTGAGTTACTGCCGTAATGTCGAGCGATGAAAGGCGCTATAAAGAATCTGATTCACTTGTCTGTCTGGGAGATGGCGTGTCAGCGGAATCCATGCCATTTGTCACTCAGAGACCCGCAGCGCTGCCGAAAATGCATTTTTAGTTCTGCTCATTGCTCACGTCAAGGGCTCTTCCCCTCTCTGGTTCTGGATCCTGCAGGGCTTTAATTTCAAACATTGTGTCACTAGCTTAGAGTCAGAGCTAATCGTATTTAGGGACGTGATGTTTTCATGATCGGTGAATTATATTCGGTGACGGGGGTTTGTCAGGCGGACGGATGTCATCAAAATTTTTTTGGGAGTTGATGGGCAGGTGAAGTAATAAGTCATGAAGAACAGTGAAATAACGTCCAATTGAAATAGCAGGCAGTTTCGGTTGGTATAGGACCTATGCTGCTTATTAGGCTACTGGGGAAATACTAAATATCTTGACAAATATTGCAAATATTTTTCTACTTCTACAAGTCGGCCTACATACATATATATTGCAAATATTTTCTACGTCTACAGAAGTACAGTAGGCCTACATATTGCAAACACTTTCTACTTCTACAAGTACAGTGCACATTGCAAATATTACTTCTACAAGTACAGTACATATTGCAAAGATTTTCTACTTCTACATATTACTAATGATGTATTTTGCTGCGTTTATATAGTATGCAAATACAAGATTAGTGGCCTACTTATGGTTTGAAAATTGGGGTGTGTAAATCAATTTTTTTGTCTTTTATGCACCCATTTGTACTACAGGCTTCTGTTGCATTTTATGAAGCATTTTTTGGCTTAATGCATATGCAATAGGCCTAAGCTTTATTAGGTGCAGAATATTTTACTTTCAGTTAGTAGCCTATACTCGGCAAATATCAGATAAGTGACGAGCTTTTTATTAATATTTTATTTGGAATGATCACGTGCTGTTCAGCAGCCAATTCGTACTTGAAGCCCTTAACAACCTAATTATCGGCATCAAAATTGTCGTTTCATACTTTCATGTAGTTCACTGGACACTTCATATTCTCGTAATTATCTTGCTGTATAATAATGGCTGACATCGTGCTAGGAATGTCGCTTTACGCAAAAGCTTCAAGTTTGATATGGCAAATTAGCAAGCACTCTTCAAGTGTATCTGCTAACAATCTGAAGTGCATATGTGTAAAACTATTATAAGGCCTATTTCACACGGACTACTTCGTGGCAGTAGTGCAGAGCAGACCAGCAACTGGCAACAGTGAGGGTTTGGGAAATGGCCTGGCAACCCTGCGAGGGAGAATCCAAGATGGCAGCGCTCATGGCCTGACTCATTTGCAGTTTGGAGAGAAGAAAAAGGCGACTGTTGCTGGCCTGGTGTCTGCTGCTTTGTCCCACTGAGGCCTGAGAGAGGAGGATGGTGGACCAGGGAAGCCTCGCGTCGCTGCATCCCAGGATCAGGCCTTTTCTGCAGGAGCTGCAGAAGGAGAAATTCGGTACACATAACATGCAAATGTGGGGAAAGGGTCATACGTGGATGAGAAAATGTGGAAAAGTAAATTCTGCATTTGTGGTGCAGACAATTGCCCTGGCTTTAATTGGATGTGAAGCTTGCAATGCACCCGTGCAGTGCTGGTATCTAACGCAGTCGTACAGCGCGGTTTATGCTTGTTAGTTGAATGCCTTAAGCAACGGTGGTGAACATAATGAGAGAATTAAGCAAAAAATTGCACGTAAGTAACAATGGATTAGGATCCGTTATCATCGCATTTTATTTTCTTCGCAGGAATATGTGGAGGGAAAATGGAAGTGCAGGATGTGAAATCAGGTGCGCCTTCAAGTGTACCTTCGTCGCCTTCCTCTACAAGCACTCAACAACTGACGGGCGATCGCTTCAAGTTGTTGGTGCCAGTAGCTGGGTTGAAGCTGACCATAATGGTGGCCTTTGATCACCTCTACCCAGAGGACTCGCCAGACTTTGCTTTCGAAGACCAGGATTTTTCGACCTTTATGGCCCAAGCAGACTGGGATGCCTGCCCATCTCTTAAGGAATGGGATGCTGGAGACCCTACATCGCTTTGTAAGGCCATCCGGGAGATCATGGCACTCTACAAGAGCTTTCAGGTGCGGCTAGTGGCTCGTATTTTACAACACAAACTTACTTGCAGAGACTGTCACAGACATTTGTAGGCTTGTCATTTTCTTGTGGTTCATTCCAGTGGACCAAGGGAGAGGTAGACATTTATGGAGAAAACTAAGATTATAACTAGATGCTGCATGTAATTTAGCAAGTCGCTGCAGTTGAAACTAACTGCAATTAAGCAGGGTTCCTGCCATGCGACCAGGTTCTGAACATTGTCATTCTCCTATTTGTTGTAAATTGCTCTCTTGTAATTGCAGGTGACCCAATTTGAGGACATGGGCCGTCTGAACCTGGAGTACTCCCTGGCCAGTGGGTACCCGGGAATTGAGGAGCGCAACTTGGAGGTGGCCAAGAACCATCGTGGCACGTCCCCCATCAACTTCCTGATGCGCCTGCCCATTGACATGGACTCTCTCCCTCCAAACCATAATTACCTCTCTTTATTTGGATACCCCAATGAGGACGACAATTCAGACTGGGCCGCACTCTTGGTCTCTTTCCATGCACCAGAAGGCAATCGCATCACCCCAACCTTGATATTGTCTCCTGCGTTACAGTCACTGTTAAGCACTGGAGCACGGAAAGGTCTGACAGCGCCTCCCTTTACGGTGGACGGTTGCCTGCTTGACTACATCCCATCTGTGATGACCTTACTGGAAGATCGAATCAAAGCATCAGAAGGTTCACTCAGGAAGAGGAAAGCGCTGGTTGACGCTATGCAAAATGTGCTACATGGTTCAGTTGTTGAATTTGACTCTGAACTGTACAGCCAAGCTTCTTTCTTGCTGGAACATCGTGACTTTCACTTCCTGTTTCACATATTCCTTCCACGCAGCTTTCCTTTCGGAACTCCTGACATGGTCCTTCAGAGCATATACAGTGTTGTGAATGGTAAGCCGTACTCCACCGTGTATGACACCTATCCGTACAGCCCGAGGTGGACCCACTTGGAAATGGCACGACGAATGAAGGCTTTCCTTATCGATAACGTGGAAGCCTTTCAGAAGGAATCTATGCATGAGAACTGATCATTCCTGCCTTACATATGTCCACTACTGACCTACTAAACAAAACGCAGTGACTGCTACTCTGCCGTCAGAAGCAAGAAGACAGTAACTCAAGAACTTGTAAGGGTGAAAGTCCCAAGCATGCCCTGCACTGTCAGGAGGGATTAGTGCAGGGCATGCATGCGACTTTCACCCTGACTAGTTTTTGAGTTACAGTCTTCTTACCGTATTACCTCTCATATTGCTGCATGCCGGTGTAGGTGAGGTCAACCAGTTTTTGAAAATGCTTGATCTGGTGGCTATACCGGCATGCCGGTATAAGGCGAGATTTTCACATAAGTTACATTATCCTTTCCGAACTTTACATTTGCCTGAAAAGCAAAAGTCACGTAAAGGCTATCAAAAAGGCACATTTTCTGGCAATAATCTCTATTTAAACAGTATGTTGGAGCAGGGGGTTCCCCTGTCAAAGCAGGCTGACGATGGGATTTGTCACACACTCTACATTTTTTATATGCACTGTGCAACAGAAGTTGCATATTCGCACAGCTTGTACAGTGTTGGTCATGAATCGAGGCATATTGCTAGCGACATTCTCCGAAGCGGCAGAAGAAGGAATCGAAGATAAGCATACTACAAGCTGGGTGAGCAAGATTCCTTCTTCTCCCGCTTCGGAAAATGTCGCTGGCAGTATGCCTCGATATATGACCAACACTGTACACTTGCCATTTTCATTGTATCATTATTTTAGTATGGTACCAGAAGTATTCCAAAAAATTTGGCAAGGAGCAAAATTACGGAAATCGACCTTGGTTATTGCAGCAATCCGGCCACCCCCGGGTTATACCGGCATGCTGGTCGACCTCGTTTTATACTGGCGTGCCGCAATATGAGAGGTAATACGATACGTCTGACGGCAGTACTTCCCTCCTAAGCAAAAATGGTTGTAAAATACCTGGTGGTGACGATATGTGCACTGCATTTTTGCTTAGGAGGGCAGAGAATAGAGCGGCCTTTACATGCGAGTGATTGGACGAGCGAAGTCATCGCCAAGCAGTAACATCGCCGAGTAACCCATTGTTTGAGGCGAAAATTGATTGTTACTTTCACCTCAAACTTCGCTCGGCAGAGACTTCGCTTGTCAAATCGCTCACATGTAAATGCACCTTAAGTGTGGGCTTTGAAGTGTAAGGGCGACACCACAGGTCAAACTATTGTGATTCATGCATTTTTCATATTCTTTGTTATCCCTGTTAAAGTTTGCATTGAGCCGGGGTTACAATTATTATTGTGCATTTGTTACTTGGAATAAAAATTTGCTTGTAATATCATTCATATGTTTTAAATTTAAGGAGCAATTGTGGTGGCAGTTCATTTGCATTGTAGAATTATTTATGGGAATATATTTGAATTGAATTTATTTCAAAAGAGGCGGGTCCTGGGCCCCATTCCCACGCCTGTTCATCGATTTGTCTTAAGGAACAGTCCAAAAACAAGGAACGGTCGGCCATGATGGGTCAGCGAAGTTGAGACGAGGGAACGGACCAATCCAAAATGGCGTCTCGCTAGAGCCGAATCCTCACTGTCTCCCCACCGCTTGTTTAGAGGTTTTCCCCATTCGATTTCGTAGCCAGGGAGTTGACCCGTGCCCCGCCGGACAGGGAAGGACCATGTGGACCTGCCACAAGTGCGGGAAGCCCGTCTACTTTGGTAAGACTCGATGGAAAACAATAGGAGTTAACTCTAGTTGCACTTTTTGGTGGTTGGAAATGACTGGACCTGTTGATCCTGCATCGTTTTAGAACTATTGTTGCTAGTAATAAACTGAGGGTAGTTTGCAATAAGCCATTGGGTAGAATTGCTGGCAAGGCAATGAAGGTGTGTCGTACTTGGTTTATTCCCGAGAGCTTAATCACCTATGAAGGCCTTCGTACACTTCGTACACTGGTTGAAGTCCGGACAAGGTTCATGAAGCCCAGTCAAAGTCTGTGAACAAAGTTCGTGAAGTGGGATCAAAGTACGTCAAGTCCAGCGTACACTATAGTATCGGTTTTTCCCTACAAACCTTGTAACCTTGAACCATTAATTGTAAGTAAATAATGCTTTTTTTTTCTCTCTTCATATAGCGGAGAGGAAGCAGTCACTAGGATTCGATTGGCATCCAAACTGCCTGAGGTGTGAAGAGTGCGGGAAGAGGCTCAATCCAGGACAACACGCTGAGGTATTATTTGCTCGTGTTGCTACCGAAATTGTCCAAAGATGTAGAGGAATGTTCTCTTATTTCATTCTGATCACAATTCTACTTTCTTGGGAGTAAAATCATTGAATGATTCCAATAGTCTGTGGTGGGAAATCGTATGAACCTGGTCCTGCTTTCCATTCGCAGCACAAAGGTGTACCCTACTGCCACATTCCCTGCTACGGAGCCCTGTTTGGACCACAGCTGTTTGGGCATGGAACGAGGGTTGAATCCCACACCAGTTTTGGGAAGGTGGAGAACAAGCCACCTTCGGTCAACCGTGTTCCTCGCACCCACCTCGAATCCAAACTCAAAGCCTACAACCAGTACTACGACGGGAGGAGTGGGGAGCTCAAGTGCAGGGAGGTACGTTGCATTGAATGATAGCGTTTTAGTGTGGTCGCTGATTTTGAACGTTGCTAGGTGAACAAGCGTCTGGTGCTGGAAGGAGTGTTACACATTTACTGGGGAGTCAACAATCTCATTCAGCTGAAGGAAGAGGATGACCAGCGCATGGTGGTGGTCATACGCAAGCGCAACTCTTATCGGAGGGCCATTTCGAATGGGCTGGAGGATGATTCGGACTCGGATGCAGAGGGAGGGGGAACTGATGCGGACAAGGGCGGAGGAGGAGGTGGGGAGGCAGAAGGGCAGCCCCCAAGGAGCATGGATTGGGATGAGCTTGGGCGTCTCCTGCACGTAGAGGATGGTCAGGATGGAGAGGTGGATGATGAGGATGAGGCCAAGCGATCCAAAAATGACTTCTGGGTTAAGGAGCCAATCGAATCAGACGAGGACACAGAATCAGCAGGTGCAACGACAAGGTAAACAAAAAGTTTGCAGTGCGGTACAAGTAGGATATAAATCTGAATCTTTCTAGCCCCCCGCAGCAACAAACGTCCCCGCCTCCTCACCAACCGTCAACTGCAATCCGGCGGCGCCCTGGCCGCCGCATGTGCCGCTCTAAGCTGCGTAGACGATGTTCGATCAACGGCCACTTTTACAACAGGGAGACAAGTGTATTCACACCTCCTTACGGAAGCCACATGTCAGTATGGGTCACTTCCTTGGTTGGTGCCTCAGACGTCATCTCTCTTCTGTTGGACAAGTACAAAGTGGAGAGCAAGGCTTCTGACTTCGCCCTCTTTGTGGTGCGGGAAAATGGAGGTACGTTTAGGTGGGAATTACTGCAGTGCCCGCTCATTAAAAGACCTTGCTTCCCACAGAGCGTAGGCGTCTCCGTGATGATGAATATCCCTTGGTCGTTCGAGTGATGCTCGGCCCTCATGAGGACATTGCTCGCATTTTTCTGATGGATTCTACCTCCACTCGTGAGATCAGCAGCCAGGTGGCTCAGTACATCAACTTGAGTGAGACTGAATGCAGGTCCATTCTAGGGAAGTTTCAGGAAGAGGAAGAGCGGGAGGTGCAGAGAGTGAGGCTCAGGTAGGCTGCGTGAACTTGGGGAAATGTTTGTTAATGCTATGGTTTAACAAACATGAATTTACTTTCAGGTTTCGTGAGATGAAGAAACGTATCAAGCAGAGAATGGATGAACTGAAGGTTCGGCTCTAAGGGCAGCTTATCATCGTTTAGTACTCATGTAACCTCATTTTGCGTAGGAGTGGTAGAAATCCGAGGCCACTCTGATTCAGTTTTGGAAAATTAGGGAAGATTTTGTTACTGTGTTGTGCAAATGTACTTGGGAAGGTTTTCTCGTTATGGTTATGCTCAAGGAGAAAATGTCTGCATAGAGCAGAATTGAGTGTGCTTTGAATAATTGTTGAGTACACACAGTAACGTTGCACGTAAGATTTACTGAAGGAACAAGCTGGATCATGCGAATCTTTCAAGGGAAACTATCACCTAAATTCAAGTTCTAAATTAGGTCTTTTGGCCACATTCACGACCACAATTCAAGTGGTAAAAAAGGTTGATTTTTTTCTATATACACAAGTGGAAAAATGATGATTTTTTTCTATTTAAAACCGCCATCATCTTCACTGAAATGTATGATCATTTATTTCCACTTACATAAGTGCACCCCAGTGATGTCATATAGTCATGATATTGAGTAAAAATATGTGAAGATCATTCTGACCGATGTGAATTTGGATGCAAACATCAGATTGAATCAGACAAGTTTTGCGTTTCGGAAGGACGGATAAAAGTACGTAATAAATACGTAATAAACTAGAACGTTTCCCATTACGAGCATGGTTTCCCTTGAAAGTGGCCCCACTGCTAGGTTCCTCTGCCTAATATTATTTCACCCATAGAGTGTGAAATCATTCCAGTTTAACTTTTTGTTTATCGCAGTGCCAAATTTTTTGAAAATGAATTTTTTAAGAAGTTAACAAGGCGCACAAGTGCTGATGCATTCTGTAGTTCCTAAGTTCTTTTTTTTTCTCATTTTTTCATGCATAGAGGATCAAATCCTCAGGAATAAGAATGTGTGTACTAACTTATTTATATTGAAAATATAGCTTGACCAATTAGAGGGTCCACGAGACAAAAAAAAAAAGTAGGCATTAGGGACAATCATAGACCAGCTTTAAAAGTTGTGAGCATTAGTTGTGAATTTTCATTGTTTTTACGTACTCCGTGCCATACCCTACCTCTTTTCACACTGATTTTCTCTTTACGGAAATAAAGTTTCTTTTGATGATCTGCTTTAGCAACATTACAGTTGACCCTCGGTGTGTTATATGCATGTAACCTATGCAACTCCGTAACATTTTTTTTGTCTACCTTCCAGGAATTGCGAAAATAAGTCCTTGAGTTAGTCACAAAAGCTACTTGAAACACATGCCATCAAACAGATGTGTTGTAAGTGAGGTGTGATTACACACATCAAAGTGCGAGCTATACATCAATGAGGTGTTGCGTAATTCCTATTTGCATATCGGCCTTACACCTTCAGAGTGTGCAATTATTATAATATTGTAAATCAGGTGTACACTGCTGGTTTTACATGGTATAAAATGCACTTTACACTTTGCATCCAACATTTTAATAACAAGGGTAGACGCATGATCAAGTACTGTACTATTGACCGCAAAAGTAATGTCGCGACTGTTTATGTGCTTTTGTGTTTATGTGTTGGTAATCCTGGGCGCTGCCGGGTTACGGACATGTTTATTTGGCGAAGTTCCGGAATCCACAACACTCTGCTCACCGGTCACGGCCGCGGTCCCTTGGCCGCACAGTCCCGCAAGTGGCCGCACGGTCTGGGTCGCTGTTTGAGAGCGCCGCTATTTATTCGTGCAACTTATTTCTACGAGTATAGTTTGGGCAATTCCATGTGAGATCATATAACTATGTTCACCCGACATTTTTTTAAATAGAAAATCAAAATTTGGCACTCAGGATCGTATTTTGTCAAGGTCACAGGAACATATTTTTAAACCAGATAACCGCTATAGGTCACGAGAAATGAGCGAGGTAAAAATGGGAACTTTTCCATTCTGATGTTTACAATAACCCGATAATTTCTCTAATAATCCGTATGCGTCCTACATACATGCAACATGGGGCTTAATATTCTACAAGGTAACGCCGAACCCGCAGATAACCTCCAACAAATTCTACGATTAAAATTACGTATCATTTTGGCAGGTCATATCCCTTCAGTGGTGCAAGTTTCATATTAGGGTCCGAGATGTAAAATACAGCAAATAAGGAGGCCGGATGCGCCTCTTTCGCCCTTTTCCGCAATATTACGAAGTTGCGCGACCCTTGACGTGACGACCCGCACCCACTCGAACTTAACGAAAATGTTTGTGAGTAATCTACTACTCATAACCTTTCAGAGGTATGCATTTCCATTGTTGTGTTCGTAATAGGGTCCGAGATAAAATAAATCAGGTGGCCTAGAGCGTCTGGGTCATTCTATGACAAGGAGGGCAAGTTGGTGGCTCGGCCATCTCAGAATGTATTGTGGTCCTGACATGTCAGTTTTTCCATCATTTGATCATCTTGGTCCTGAATTTAGAGATTTTCTGCTGGTGAGGCTCTCAGGGGAACTGAACCTTTCTTAAATAGATAGGTCAAGCATGACATGGCGCTTATTTTAACACGTGTAAATTTAAAATTGCCTAGTGTCACATAAGAGGAAAAAAAAATTACCAAATGATGGAAAAACGGACATGTCAGGATTTATTATTTCCAAGATAGAATAGAGGCTTGTGATGTTTTCCTTCTCCAGGGGTAATGAGTAGATGACCATGATGTACTCACGACATTAATTTCATACTCTTAGCATGCGGTTAACAATTTCATTGGACCACCTGAAATGTGTCCTTTTTGCACAACGATGGGATTTTTTTAGTATCGCCATTTTACGCTCTATAGGTTAAAACCGTTGCGTTGCCTCCAAAATGTCCATCTCACGCCCGTTCATATAACTTACGTACTATAATATATGGGGGTTACAACAATACATTCTGAGATGACCGAGCCACCAACTTCGACGCCTTGTCATAGAATGACCCAGGCGCACCCGGCCACCTTATTTTACATCTCGGACCCTAATACGAGGGCAAATATGAAACTTGCAGCACTGAGGGGATATGACCTGCCAAAATGACACGTAATTTTAATCGTAGAATTTGTTGGAGGTCTTCTGCGAGTTCGGCGTTACCTTGTAGAATATTAAGCCCCATGTTGCATGTATGTAGGACCTTGGTAGGACGCATAATGATTATTAGAGAAATAATTATCGGGTTATTGTAAACATCAGAATGGAAAAGTTCCCATTTTTTACCTCGCTCATTTCTCGTGACCTATAGCGGTTATCTGGTTTGAAAAATATGTTCCTGTGACCTTGACAAAATACGATCCTGAATGCCAAATTTTGATTTTCTATTTTTAAAAAATGTCGGGTGAACATAGTTGTATGATCTCACATGGAATTACCCAAACTATACTCGTAGAAATAAGTTGCACGAATAAATAGCGGCGCTCTCAAACAGCGACCCAGACCGTGCGGCCACTTGCGGGACTGTGCGGCCAAGGGACCGCGGCCGTGACCGGTGAGCAGAGTGTTGTGGATTCCGGAACATCGCCAAATAAACATGTCCGTAACCTGGCAGCGCCCAGGATTACCAACACATAAACACAAAAGCACATAAACAGTCGCGACATTACTTTTGCGGTCAATAGTACATGCTATGTACACCTGGATAATTTGCACTAATGAACAGCTGTTGACACCATAGATGTTGTTTAGTCATTCCAGTGTTTTGCAACTCTTTACTTGAACTTGGAAGGAAAAAGTGGTCAGACGGGTTCTCGTTAAATTGTCTGTATCCTTCCAAACGACAAAAAAAAGGCCCGTAAAAAGAGACAAAGAGCCGGAGAGAAACTTGCGAATCTTTAACCCATTGGGCTTCACTTCTTATAGCAGCATCTTTTTAATCTGGTCGCATTATTGCATCTCTCTTGAACAAAGAATATGACAGGGTGTCTCATAAGTCCAGCCAAACTAGCTGCAATCGGTGTGTCTCTGATCATCTTTGCAATTTTTGCCAAGCACTGTGCCTTTCCTACGGCACTGCATCTTTTCATACAAAACGTGAGTACTTGATTATTCACTAATGACCTAGTCAGGAACTTTTTTTGTATGGTTGTGTGTGATATGACTTGGACATTGTTTCCAGTATTTGTACCTCTATCCTGGATCTGAAGTGTGGGAAGTATGGAAGGAGCCGCCAGTTCCTCTCAAGACAGACATCTACGTCTTCAATGTCACCAATCCGGAGGAAATTCGCAATGGAGCCAAGCCCAAACTCCAAGAAGTTGGGAACTATGCTTACTCGTAAGAGCATACTTTTTTCCTCTTTGACAAATTGTATGGCCTTTTTATTTCCTCTGCAGGCAATGGTTAAAAAAGCACAATGTCACCCTGAATGATGACAACACAGTGACATACTACGAATCACGAACCTTCCATTTCGAGCCAACTTTGTCTCGAGGAAGCCTGGACGACGTGGTGACCATTTTCAACTATCCTCTTGTGGTATGTACGTTGCAAATGTGAAGAGGAGGTTTCTTAGCTAATGTTTGTCAATGTTTACCAGGAAGCAATAAGACAAGTGTCCCTCATGGGCGACTGGAGACTGAGCGCTTTCTTCCTGAACATGGTTCTGAATCAGTTGGATCAGGACCTGTTTGTGACCAAGAGTGTCCGACAGCTTCTCTTCGATGGATACCACGAGCCTCTTCTCTCCATCGGACAGAAGTTCACCTCCAAGCAGTTCCTGGTGGACGACAAGTTCGCCTTCCTCTCCATTGTAATTAATTCTGATTTGTTGCTTTAACACAAGTGTACCAATAAGTGACCATTTGACAGATGAACATGTCGATGGAAGGACCACTGACTGTCAGGACAGGTCAAGACAACATCTTCACATTGGGACAGGTCACTGCCTTCAAGGGGTCATCCTCTGTCCCCTTGTGGGGGAACCAATACTGCGACATGATCAACGGAACAGATGGACTCATCTTCCATCCATTCATCGCTCGGAATGAACATCTTCCAATTTTTGTCAAGGAAGCTTGCAGGTGATTAATTACGTAAGGCAGAATTTTAAAGACAGTAATATACAAATGTTTTAAATATTCAATGTAGGTCTGTCCACCTAGAGTTCGTAGAGGACGTGTCCTTTGATGGAATACCCATGTATAGATACACCATGCCAGACGAGATCACTGCCAATCCGATGGAGAATCCTGACAACGAGTGCTTCTGCTCGGAATCCTCGATGGACCAGTGCCCTCCTTCTGGTCTGGCTGACCTCTTCCCTTGCATGGAAATACACGTCTTCACTTCATTCCCACACTTTTATAGGGGAGACAAACTATTGCTTCAACTAGTCGATGGTCTGAGTCCAGACCCAGAGAAGCACCAGTCATACTTGGATATACAGCCTGTGAGTTATCTGCTATTTTTATCAGAACAGGTTTTACTCAATTGCTTTCAGGATCTGGGTTATCCATTCCGAGGCAGGAGACGAGGTCAGGTCAGCTTCGAGCTGAGGCCCTTCCCACACTTGGATCTCTTTCGACACATTCCCAGAGCCTTTGTCCCTCTCTTCTGGCTCAGTGAGGTAAGTTCATTGCAGGTGTGAGTGAACCATACCATCATCCATGATCATTCTTTATGTAGGAAGTCCAGCTACCTGAGGACTTATTGTTCCAAGTGAAACTTCGTTTCCTGGCCCCCAAAATGATCGTGGAAGCCACCTACTGGATTGGCCTAGTAGTAGGTGCAGCCATGGTCATCTCTGGACTGGTTGTGTGGAAGGCGTCAAAAGACACTGAAGGTTTTTCAGGATTCCCCAAGAGTGTTGAAGAAACCCTGATGTGCAATTGGCATGAGAACATCGCCAATGTGCAAGTTCAGCAGAGAACTCTTCAAGCAGACTGAGGACAGCCTCATGGAACTCATTGGAAAGACAGGGTTAGTTGCACCATCTCCAGGAAACAATTTCAGGCCGGAAAAGAGCCAGTAAAGTTTGATGACATTCAAACACCATAAACTGTCTGTAGCACTCCCGAAACAATATACCGTAATAATTCTCATGCAGGGCAGTTTAAAAATTAACATAAACTTTGGAACATTCCGTACTAGGTGTACTTAATGTAACATGTAATTTCACTTTTCAGGAAATGGCAGATTGGAACTTTGTGAAAAGACCAGACCTCTCAAGAAGTGAGCTGCAAGTGTAGGCTACACTTGTCACATGCACTTTATATTATGTAAATACAAATGAAATGTACAATATGGCGCATTTAATAATACTCATCGATTCACATATGATTCTGTGGATTTATTTAGGCCTGTTTTTTTTTACAGGTAAGGGGACCAAAATTTGTGTGTGTGGACGCTGACCTTTCTTGATGTGATTGTACGATGCTTCGTACAAAAAACGCTCCTTTTAACACATAACATTACTACATTATTATTTAGTTCAGATCACTTCCAATTGAGAGCTGACCTGAAGCAATGCAACTTGTCCCTCTTCCTGCATGATTGTCTCCAAATTCCAAGCCAACTTTTAGCTTCTTTTGGAGCATCCAACATCAAGTCATCAATGCCAAAGCAGGGAAGGAGCATGGCAAACTTTGTTTCATATTTGCTGACTCCAGCTGTCTGGACCAGTCTAAATCAGCTGGAAAATTCGTTTGGAGCGATGGAAGTCATGTGACTTTTACGCAATGGGATGGGGGTCAACCAGGCAACAAAGGTGAACTCGAAAAATTGCATGGAAATGTACGCGGTATTGCGATAAAATGGTGATGACGACTCAGTATGGAACGACCGGGAACGACCTAACAAGTAACAATGCACCTTTTCGCGTCCCTTTGTATGCAAATTGAGATCAGGTTGAGTACTTCACTGGTGGATTTATCATCTTATTTCGACATAATATGATTGTGGCAAATCTGCAATTAATTTGAATGATTCCAGCCCGATGCCCTGAAAGATGGGAAAGTTACAATGGCAAAGTTCATTAATTTATATCAAACCATGGAGCTTTATTACTACCCGATATTATTTGGGTTAACTCGTTTTAGAGCATATCTAACAGTAGCTGCTGTGGTGATATGCCTGGTGTGAGTGAGTGACGTCAGATCCTTGAATCCGGAGAGTGGGTGGGTGGGAGGTTTTCCTTATCATTTGGTGACTGCATGTCAACGGAGGAGGTACTGCTGCCGGGCTGGACAGTGGCACCGCCGAATGCACCGAACCATATCGCCGGACAGGTACGTTGAAAATATTGTACCATACTCAATCTTTGGCGGGGTAGAGATGTATAGCACACGCCTGAGGCCTGACGTAATTAGTGTGCTTATATGCATGTACCCATCAATTGGGATGGGAGCCATTTGATTTGCAGTGTTCCTTAATTAAGTAATTAATGAGGCATTTTGCACGTAGGGGCTGCTGCGAGGACACAAGCATTGTCTTCATGGGCCTGATACAACGACTACCAAATTCAACAGTCAAGTTGGGCCAAAATGCACCTACGAGCCGTCATGCTGGTGGAGTGATTTTGATGGTGAGTTTGCTTCAGAATTTGCGTACATGTCACAATAAGGTTAATGGTACTAGCTGTACCACATCAGAGATCATACTTGTATATTTCCGACCAATTTCCGACTTCAATGGAGTAGGAATAACATGCTTATACTTAATTATTAATTATGATACAAGATGGATATCATGCGTCGCAATTTTACCAGGGCTCATCACATGTAGTTTCAGTGTGGCTGCCATGCATATCAAAAAGCCTCCTGTGATGTTCAATCATGGGTTCAATAAGGTCGATTATATTTTTTTTACCTGTTTCATTAGACTGCTGCGCTAAGTTTGGCCTAAATATATTTGGCCTAATATAAAANGCCCCCCCCCCCCCCCCCCCAGTAAGAATTTGACAGCGGAGTCCCTGATGACAATTTCTCACTTTCAATGTGTTTTTGTACTGCACTGTGTACATCGTTGAAAAATATGGGTAGCCTATAATTTCATCATTTTTTTTCAAATTTCAATTTAACACATAATTATATGACAATGGTTTGTTGCTGGTGGCCAGATTTTGTGCCGCATGTTGTTTGCGGACAATAATTTTGATATATTATTGTGTGCGTATATGCAGGATTCACTATTGTAATAAAATCATTTGAGATATTGCCACATTGTGCAACCAACATAAATTTCATTAAACATAAGTTTTAGTGAACAACGTGCGGATCGAATGTATCGCTTTATAGTTTTACATTATTATAACTATGAAAGTTAAAGCAAAAAATTCTGCCAGATTTCTAGTGTCATACTGTGGTCATTATTTTAAAATGTGAAAACTGGAAATATTCTCACCTTTCAAGGACATATTTATACCACTCCGAGAACAGACATTCAAAAGTTCGGCAGTTTCATTTTTCGCAGAAAAATTTCTCAAACTGCTGTTGCAAATTTATTACACTAAGCTGCTTATTATTATGCGTGGCTATTCTTAATCGCTATCAGCAGTATTAGCTGCTCTATTAGGCCGAATTATCCAAGCTCTGAATTTCAAAGCAATTAATGTCCCATTGCGAAATGTCTTACTGCAACAATTGGCATCAACAGTGAATGAGGGGATTATTATTCATTTATGCAGCTTTGATAAATGATGGGTACATTATCTTAGTATTAGTGGTATTAGTAGCTGTAGACTAACTATGAAAAAGTCATTGCATGGGAATGCATGTATGTAGAGTGCCATGAAGAGTCAATGAGCACCCTCCTCAATTATAGCCTACAGTTGAAGTATTACTCTCATGTGACCTATGTTCATTAGTCATTTCACTTTGCAGAATGATGATGCATCTGACTGGTCTATGGACATCACCTGCCTGATTCTCCCACGCTGGCTTCATCCCAACCAACTTCTGCAATCAAGAAAATAATGTTAGCTGCTGTGATCCATCAGATGCTTCAAAGCTTCGGTTGCCATCTACTCTCCTGGAAGACCAGACATGGACATGGTAAGCATTACACTTGTACACCTCATCTGTTTGAAGAGCTGAAGCCATTCATACGTTAGGAAATGAGTTAGGAAGACAACAGATAAATTGAAGGTAGTGCTTGGGAAGTTAGAAGTTTAGAACAGGAGCTCTTCGAAGAAGATTTAATCAAACTAATTCCAAAATTGGGTGGTTATTATACGCGTATTAACTCCATAACCCGAGATGGGAGTCTGTCATTTTTTTTAAATGGATTAATTATTTTTGTATTCATTTACCACTCGTCTCCAGGCCTGTTATTTTGTTTTAACGGTTGATGCTATTTCTTCGGAAATGGGTGAGGTGTGGCGGGGATGATGTAAGTTAGTTACTTTTTTGGCTAATTTATGTAGGATTTCTTTTGAGAATGGTGTAGTTCCTAGGGATATTATAGTGCGGAAGTACCCATCTTTCTATTGTATTAAATGACGTATCGCATTGTTCCTCGTGCCCGTGAACCAAGTCCGGCCAAGTCATCTCACTTAGCTTATAGCCTCGAAGAAAGGCTTGGCGTCCACCACGATCTCACGACTTTGTACGGCGGAGTGGACAAGGCTTGGCACCCAGACACCATCTCACAGGTTTTTTTGGGGGAGACGACTTGGCGCTTTTTTTTTTTACGAGTGCGTTTTTGAGTGGGATCTCACTACTTTTTGTTAGGTTGAATCAAGGTTGAATGAAAGAATGACACTAAGAAAGTAACGTCAATTGTTGGGTGTATATAATAATAATAGCTGCCTCGGAGTATGGCCAATGTCCTTGTCCCGAGAATCTATTGGCGCTGCATTCACCTTGAGTATTGTCCACGACGAGCCTCTTAAAACGAGTGAATTGGAAACTGCAAAGGTCCGGCCTGAATTTAAGTCTTAATTAGTCTGTTATATTCCGTTAAATGGCTTCATCGTTAGCTTTAACTTGAGTGGGGTCAAAGTTGGTTAGATGAATTCCATCCAATTTTTTGACTCGAGACAAGGCCACTTACGCTTGACCACATCAGAAAAGTGACGAGCCAAATGCCCATAATGTCTCTTATGAATCGTGATGCCGTAAGCTATTGTTCAGGGGTACTGTTTCCTATGGATGAATGCGTTTGCCATGATTTGAAATTTGCTCATGATCGGTTTTAACCAGTTGAAAATTCAATTCTTACGGATTTAACTTTTTGGCTAATCGGGGTGGTATGTAACACTGACTGTGAGTACAGACCCAACTGCACCGTTAACCAAGCCAACTGGAACAGAGAGTGAGAGAAAGACACGTCTAGCCTCTAGAATTCTCTTTGCAACAATGTCAATACATTGGTACTATGGAGACCATACATCATGTATTGGCATTGTTGTATTTTTTTATTTTTTTCGTGTTTGAATGGCTGCAGTCTGGACCCAAGATGGGCGACTTTGGACTTTTCCTGGGGGTTTCAGAGGAGGGCCAATTTTTGTACAAAATTTGGGATCTGTACGATAACTGGAACTGGCCAATCATTTTGATTATCGCCATCCCCATATTATATGAATCAGACAAAAAAAGGCCAATTTGGGCCCTCTCCTGGCGTGGACCTAGTGGTCCACATTTCACGACAATTTATTTGTAGGGTCCCTGGGTGTGCCCCATTGTCGTATTAAAATTTCAGCCTTGCAGCATTTCCCTGTGCCGAACTAGAAAATGCCGAAATGTAGAGAGCGAGTGAGCTCGAGTAAAGGATGCACGGCAGCGCGAGACGTAAGAAGAGTAAAGGAGAGAAGGGGCGAATGGTCTGGGTCAGTGGCGGTGGAAGTGGCTTAGACTTGGCGGGATGCACTGCCGTGCATCTTGATGCGTTTGGGGAGGTGGCTTGTGTCCTTGGCAACCATAATAATTATACCCGCTCCCTGTTGAGTTTTTTTTTTAATGGAACGATTGGTGGGGAAATATTTCCCCCCTTTTGGGTTACCAATATTGCATAAAGTGTAAACAAACTTATCTCATTCTTGAGGTTTTCGACATAACGCCCATCTCCTTTGAAATCGAATCCTGATTGGTCAACCGGTAGGGGGCGGGACTAATAATTGTGGTTGCCAAGGACACAAGCCACCTCCCAAAACACATGAGTTATCTTGTCCCTAGTGTACAAGGGATCTGAAGCCACCGTTGCTCTTAGCAAGAGAAGGGATGAGAGGAGGAAGAGGAAGAGTGAGGTACTATCAGTCCAACAAGAATTGTCGCAGCGGCAGCGCACAAACTACAATCTACGAGCACAATGACACGAGAGAAGATGATATGTGCTTCGAACATTAACAGTTTCATAAGTTTGGTGTTAATGTGCATTATATGGCTAAATATGCTGCTGTGATTGAACCTGATCCAATGTCAATAATAATGCAGTCTTGCGCATTAGTTGTTAATTGCCCATTCATTGTGATGGCTGCACCTAACCCTTATTATGAGGAGTTTAAAGAAAGATTAAGTATTGCATTAACACCATACAACATCATGTGTTTGTTGTGGCCATTTTTGGTAGGTGTGCGCGCTGTAGGTGGTCATGTACTGTATTTGTCATATTTTCTTCCTGTGATGTCACATTTATCTGAGTCGTCTTCTTGTCTGTTGAGCACCTGTGGGAGCAAGTGGAAGGCATTTGACGTGGGCCTAGCCACTCCTTTGTTGACGTCATGTATCTACAAGTGAAATCAGCTGCATTGCACAATTATTGCCCAGTCTGACATGATCCTAATTTTGGGCTGTAATAGGCTATATTGATCAAGTTTCTGCTACCACTGTAATGTTTGAAATGGAATCATTCAGTATTCAATTCTACATCATATGACGAAATCATTCCAATATGACTGATTGTTCTGCAAGGTCGTCATAATTAGGATATGCAGTTGTGCACAATTAATTTTTTTTCTCGTTTTTCACAGGATGCAAGTTTTGGGACAGCTCATTTCAGCATCGAGAATAGGCTTTGGGGAGTGCAGATGTGAGTGTGATCTGACATCCACTACTTCGCGGAGGATGCGTTGGACCAGTCTTTGGAGGCACAATGTGAAAATCCCACTCGGTTCGATGGACAGCTGATTTTCATCCCAATCTCCAATCAGATGCGTCAAACTCATCTTGGTTGTTCTTCAACTATGTCTTTGCAACTCAACACCCATGGTGAGCATCATATACTTGTACCTTTGTGCTGCTGCTATCCCAAGTTGTTTGGCAGTAATTTTTAGGACTGCAATGGGATCTCTCATTATTGAGGCTTATACTTCATGGGAGGATATACTGAGGAAACTTATTGTAGCTGTAGCATGCCTCACATCCATGGTTTAATAAAATATGGGAAGGCATTAATTAAATTTTTGTGAGCACAAAACCTACTCTTACATCAGATGGTAAAATGGGCTGAATTGCATTTTGAGAAGAAAAAGGCAGAGAACTGTTGCAAAGTGGAGGAAGATTATTGTTTGAAACTGAGCAGATTAATTAGATCAAAATGGTAATTTTCATTAATAAATGTGTCATATCAGTCTGCAATTAAATTTCACAAATCTCTGCAGATTTTAAAACTTGATGTAGCTGCAATGTTATAACAGTTGAAGTTACCGATAGTGTCCCAAGCCATTAAGTGCATAATTGGCCAATACTTCTCAACGCTTTTGACTCAGAAGATTTATACGATGCCTCTTTTTATGAAGGTGATGTCATTGGCATTTAATTGTTGTATAGGCCTATACACCAGTGCCAATGATAACATTTAACTTTAAGTATGTTGTTGATTAAATAAATTTGCAGTATCAAGGCACTCATGAATATTGTTCATCTCCAAGTCATGTTCAGCTGGCTGTTTGAAATTATTCTAAGTCTTTCAAGGTCAAATACAGTACTTTTTATCTATTTCCTTTCTTTCTAGATTGTCAAGCAGCCTAAGACAACAGTGAAGATCCTGGAAAAGAGCAACAGTCAGAAGAAGTTATATTATTGTGCATATCTTTATTGCTATTTTTGTAGTGTCAGAAATAAAGAGTGCCATTCCCCCTCTGATGGCAGCCAGGGAGGCTTCAATGGATGGTGGCCCATGGGCAATGTAAGCTACGTTGTCTCCCCTTCCCCTATCCTCCCAGGGCTTGCCCTGGGGGGATAGGGGAGACAACGTAACTTACATCGTCCCATACGTGCACCCCCATCCATCAAAGCCTCACCTTCAATGGACGGGGGGCACATGTGGACGACATAACCTACGTCATCCACACGTGCACCCCCATCCATCGAAGCCTCGCCCATCAGCAGGGGCAAGGGACTGAGTCAACCAATCAGACTCTCTCACTGGACTCGGAAAAAATTGCAGGAAAATAGGGGGAGGAGTCAACAAGATAGGCTCCGCGACAGCGGACTTTGCGAATGCAGGCGGCCGGGGCCGCCCGAAATTACGCCCGGTTAGCCCCGGCCTTAGGGAAGAGGAGGTGGGAAAGGATTCTGCTGCTTATTATGACTGGCACCATCTGGAAAGAGAAAATGGACGAAAACAAAGGGGCAAAAATAGGGATACAAGAAAAATGATGGTCATTTCAGGCAGGGCTGCTGGCTTCCAGAGTGGCATCATCTCAACAGCAGGCAGCAAATTACCAGCACTGGAAAGAAAATAAAATTATTCAAAAACATAATATAAAATGGTAAATGCAATTGCATGGAAATTGAACTTATTGCTTCCTGTGCAGAAATTAAGCAAATTTGAGCACATTGATATTTCCCAGCCAGACACATAAAAAAAACCTAATTGACATGATCACAACAGTTTTCAGCGAGAGAAATGCCAAAGCTGATAGCAGTCAAGTAGAAGACATCTGTAGCAGAACTGATTAAGTGGAAATGCTGTAAAGGCAATTTCATCTGCAAAGACTTTGAGTGCAGAACAAAAGGTTGCCGCTAGTTTCCCAATAGAAAGCAGATGCATTCAAAATAGTCATTTTATTGCAGTCAGGTAATTCTCACAGGAGCCAACACTCAAATCCACACAACTACCTTGATCTCAATGATACTGACCTACAGCAACATCTTGTTATTGGCATCATCCTCTGGTAACGGTCCTGGAAATCACTGCTGCTCTTCCTCTGGGCGAAAGAAATCTGAAAGCAACAGAAATGCAAGAATTAAATCAGGTGAAACAGTTACATGTTGCAAGACCCAACATACACTGAAAGCCAAGTCATAAGAGTTATGTAACTACTTATGTCGTGAGGCATGTTCGACGACTCTGGTAAATTCCAACAGGATTACTTTTGGCACTTCAGTGTAATGCAGGAACAAATGCGCACACTACAATCACTGAATTACTGCTGANGAAAGTCGAACCTCGGAGTTTTTTAGTCTTTTCTTACTACCCACCCCACCTACCCCCAAACTTCGAACATTCCCAGAATCTAGGAGAGAAACTGAACTTAAATTAGTATGACTTGCGGTTCTCCCGATCATCTCTTCTCGACCAAAAAGGAAAATAACTGGAGCGAAGGTCAGGCACTCGCAGCAGGTCCCAGGCGTAACCATGGAACCCCCCTACTGGGAGTCACTTGATATAATCACCAACAGATATGGGCGATGGCCAGTAAATTATAATTACTGGGCATACAATTCGCCTTAATTTGATTCAAAGTACTCTGACAAGTTACTATGCGAGCTTCACTGTTGTACTGCAGATTTGGGCAATGCCATTATTATTGTGCATGAATGGATTGACTTCTCTTCCACATTTAACACCTATGGCTTACATCCAGCATTTTAATTCGCTCAATCAGAAAATTAAATAAGTAGTGGACTGTGATTCGTTAATTATTGATGTCTTTTCCAAAAGGAGACTTTGTGGCACTCAGCTTATTTAGTCAATTCAAACTCTAAATTACTATTTAGTAATGACCTTTGGCTTCTCAGAACCCCTTGCTTCCAGGCCACACCCCACTATACTTGCCCAATGGCATGGCAGTGCTAATTTGTAAAAAAAAATTGTATTGAAAGTGCATTATTATTTGTGAGACCCAGTCCAAGGGCACATGTGTTGACTCATGAAATGGTTTCTAGATGTTCAATGCGAATTGCTGTGGTGGTTACAAAATATAAATTGTTCCTTCAAGTGAATTAGTGGAATCCTAGTTATCAACAAAATTAATGCTTAAAATCTAAATCAAATAACAGTTGAAATGGGATATGCAGGTTTCTGAGGGTTCCTCGTCAAAAGAATGTGCCTTGAATACGGTTATTCTGTTAAACTATATATTTTTACATTTGACCATCAAAAGTTAATTATGCTTTGAGAAGTCACCTGTAATCTACTGAAAAATGGCCTGGCAGTGTTAATTAGTAAAAGCACTGCATTGGAAACATTAAATCTGTCAGATGGAATCAATGACCTGAGTATGTAGCCTTCTCGTAAAATGTGGTAAGTGTTACTTATGTATTCACTGCGAAGCATACAGACATTTGATTGAACCTGCGAGGAAATTGTAATTACTTTGCAAGTTAACGAGCAATGACAAGAGCATTGTGACATTGATGGTTATGTTTCACTCCCAGGCTTAATGCGATTAATATGCACGTACTGCGCATTAGTCTTTCAGTTAAGTTTTCCCTTCAATGGCATTTTTCTCGTAATTAATCTGCTTATAATTTAGCAGTGTCATGAGTGGCTATTTAAATTGCTTCCCAATTAATCAGGTCACCACTGTACTTGCCCAATGCAAGTCAAGTTCACCTAGCATGAAAATCACCGGAATGTCCCATGTCACAAAAACATGAATTAGTAGATGAATCATGTTTTAATAACACCCTGTGGCACCAACATCTCTTCCATATGCCTCATTAGAATATAAATAGTATTATAACAAATGTCACAATTATTGTTATCTATAGCCTACTTATCTATACTTGTAATTCTAATAAATGCTATAATCATACAACTTATATTCTAATGTTATCTATACTTAATTGTAATCAATGTTATCGTACAACATATTCTAAGGAGCCATATGGGAGAAAGATGTTGGAGCCACAAAGTTATTAAAACATGATTCATTTTCTACTAATTCATAAATTGAAAAACTAATGCGCAGTATGTGCATTTTCATAGTGAAATTAAGGCTTGGAGTGACACACATGCCTACGTATGCTTCGCAGTGAATACACATGCACCACCACATTTTTTAATGAGAAGGCTGTCACCTAATAGGTGAAATACAAAAGTCTTTTTTCGCAAATGAGCACTGCCGGGCCTAATGGTCCAATACTGACAGCGACATTTTTTCGAGGCAGCAGCAGAACACATCGGAGTGATGAAGTACGTACGAACCGTGAGAGTAAGAAATTGTATGCCCTGGGCTGGCTGGGCACAAAATATAGTGTTGAGCCAACCGGTGACATCACCCAAGGCATACCATTTCTGACTTGCACGGCTAGTCAGCCCCACTTCGACGTGCTCTTCTGCTGCCTCAGAAAATTGGCACTCACTGTCAGTATATCCTAGCATTAATGTCCAGCACTGTACACCCATGTATAGGTGTCTTCCCAAAGCAAATTAACTTTTGATTGTCAAATGTCAAAATAGATCACAGTATTCAAGGCACATGCTTTTGACAAGTAACCCTCAGAAACCTGCATATCCCATTTCAACTGTCCTTATTTTATTAATTGTAATGCTAAGGACCTGTTGATAACTAGGATTCCATTCATATTCCACAATAAGTTATCATTCGGAATCACACTGAATAGCTATAGAAACCTTCATTTCATGAATTGCTGCCTTCATCACATGTGCCCTACTTGGACTGGTTCTCACAAATATTAATGCACTATTGTGCAGTGAAATGAACCCTACAGTTGCACTACCTCAAGTCAAAAAATGCCTCACACCAGTGCTTTGATTGTCCAGGGCAGAAAAATTAAATTGCGAATTCTGGAAGGTTCCTATAGTACATGATGTGGCCATTTCAAATGCAAAAATTGCACATTGTCAACTTTCGAGCCCAGGTTTTCATTACTAAAAGGGAATTTTTTAAAGCAGGATCCAATAAAAATAATCCTGTAACACGGCAAAATCAATCCTGATGGAAGACATCCTTTTTTTACAATGCCCAATTTTGATTCAAATAATTATTCGCAAACTGAAACTTAACGAGTTCAATTCTAGTGGAACCTCATGACTACTCTAATCAAGTGGGGTACAATGGGCCAGCTCGTCTGAACACGTCAGTTGCCAGTTTTAGTTAATCATTATGACTCGGAGGCATCATATAGTCTACTATTAATGCAAATACGGCAATAGACAATTTCCACACATTCCAATAGTCTGCTGAAGCCATTATCAAGGTTAAAAATTCGCAAATAACCGAATTTCAAGCCCTGATTTTCACCAAGGCGTGATAAAAAAAATTGGCAATTGCGATATTTTGCTTCATCTACAATCCCCACTTGAAAAACACAGGCAGGAAAATTGATCATGGAATCGGTCAAGAGGGTTGTGTTTGTCAGGTACTCACCATAGAGTTGTAAAGGTGGTAGTCAAGTAGCGCTTCACGTTGACAACACATCCCGATGACCATTTTGACAGTCATCAGAGTCGATGGAGACACATCTACAGTCCTCGAACCCAATAAGTGCTGGCCTTCAAGTCAGTGTTGTCTCCCCTAGAAACAATATTCAAATATAATATACACTGCAATTTCCCGAGTGCTTGACTGGCATAGTACGTATGCACAATGCATGCTGTACTATCCCCCAGCAATTAGGGATGCTTACCATATGGNCCCCCATCCACCCACCCTTACACGTCATATCTACAATCAAAATGCCTTGATTCGATCTGACTAGTCTGATGCAGCTGGAGGATAACACGAGGCTTCAAGGCCTCTTCGCGAGTACAGTGCAATGCATGCTGGTCCATTCTTGTTTTCGGAATGACGACATTAATATCTGCATATTGAGCCAAAGGTCAGCTTTCGTCACACTTGGTCACACACAAATCTATTGGCTATACCGCTGGACCTGTCTAATAACCTGCTGGTAAAATCGTCCTACTGGGGATTTTTTTTTAAAAATATTAGTAAATTAATATTGTTGTGAAATACTTTCATTTATTTGGAGTTAATTCACATTTTCCTTCCAGACGTTGCAGATATTAAAATATTACACATCATTGACTATTGCCACGAAAAATGAAAAAAGCAATTTTGCTGGGTTCCTAGTTCGGCGTAATATTAGCAGCTAATACTTTTTATAATAACCAGTAAGAGTGCTAAGAGTTACTCAGCAACTGGCTAATAATAAGCAGCTTAGTGCAATAAAATTACAACAGCAATTGGAAAAATATTTATGTGAAAAAGTGAAACTGAGGTTTTGCATAGACTATTTTGTCATCTGAGTGGTAGAATCTGATATTGAAAGCTGAGGATTTGCCCCCCTTTTTTTTTTTGCAAAATGTCCAAAAAATGCTCTAGAAACCTGGTTAATTTATTTTGCTGCAACTTTTATGATAATGATAAACGATAACCAAATATTTGAGCAGGACATTGTTCATTGAAACTTAATCAAATTCATGCTGGTTTCGTGGCTATACCTCAAATTATTTTATTGCAACATTTGGTAAATCATGCATACGCACATAATATATTAAAATTATTGTCACCAAACATGTGACAAAAAATTGGCCACCAGCAACACACCATTGTCCCTGACTCTAAATTGAAATTGAAATTGTGGAAGACTGTAGGCCTACTTATCGCCCTCTGACGCATTTATTTTATGGCCTTCCGAATAAGTTTATTTGCAATTAGGCTTACTCACAGTCTGGGTCTTACCGTACTTCATATTCAGGTATAGCCTAATGCTGTCAATAAGGAAGCAATCACATGATGACCTCTAGGTCATAATGCATGTATGGTGGAGATTGCACGGTTATATGTTTATTTCACACCAATGAAATGTAATTTTCCCACGCAACAGAAACGCATCGTAAGTTTCGCATGTATTTTTTTAAAAAATCACACGTGCAGCATATATAACTTTCGCAATGGTTCTGATCGTCTCACGATTTTCTGGTATATGTGGACGTGTGAGGGCAGGATTAACATCAAGTTTAGCTGGACTGCCCTATGTTTTTGACCGTACTAGACCGTCCAGTTTCCTTCTGAACAATAATGGACAGGTGGCTTATTAAAAGGCCCGTCAGATTCGCCATCATCGGGGTTTGTCTTATGTTATTCGGAATTTTTGCCAAGTACTTCGCCTTCCCTACGGCAGTGTACCTTTTCCTACAAAACGTGAGTATACGCATCAGTGTGTCAGACATACAGTAGGTCCAACACTTTGTCTTTATTCCCAGTATTTGTATCTCTATCCTGGATCTGAAGTGTGGGAGGTATGGAAGGAACCGCCAGTTCCGTTCAAGACAGACATCTATGTCTTCAATGTCACCAATCCAGAGGAAATTCGTCATTTCGGAGCCAAGCCCAAACTTCAAGAAGTTGGGAACTACGCTTACTCGTAAGGGCCGCTCCAATTGGGAAAATACAGTCAAGCAAAAATTTCATGGGCAAAAAAACAAAATAAAACAAAAATGGTGCAGAAATTCCCAAATTTCATTGACAAAGAAAAACAGAAAAATTTCTACACCACTGTATAATTAATACACTTTTTCTCTCTGCAGGCAATGGTTTAAAAAGCGCAATATCACCCTGAATGACAATATGACAGTGACGTATTACGACTCCAGAACCTTCCATTTCGAACCAACTTTGTCTCGTGGAAGCCTGGACGACGTGGTCACCGTTTTCAACTACCCTCTTGTGGTAGGTGTAGACTTTAGAGGATTGTCAGGTCAAGGTCGTATATCAGGTGTGTCGCCAATTTTATAGCAACAGTACGAAAAACCTATCCAAAGAAAAGTTACCAATTTCCGCGATTTCTTAATGTTTATACAGTATAATCAAAATGAAGACATCTTTTCACCATTGCTCTTCGAAATTCTTTATGCGATTAGGCTATTACATCACAGTTACGAGCGAGTATGGTACTTTCATGTTACACCACATCCTGTTCAGACTTGACTTTGCAAAGTCAAGTCTGAACAGGATATACTAAAGTAGAAAAAAAATACAGGTAGGTACGCTACAAGAAAATGGATGCCAATAGAAAAATTATAACTTCACATCATAAATACGGGTAAGTAAATACATCTAAAATTGTTCAATTAACAGAACCATTGTTGACTGACATATTAGTCATATTGAGCGAGTACTTTTCCTGCATAATACAGGTGGACGGCATGGATACATTACAAGAAAATGGAGGATAATTGACACATTCTGACTTCATATTTGGAATCAGCGCCTATGAATGCATAAGAAACAGCTAAAATTATTCATGTAACAAAATCATTGCTGACCAGTGATATCGAAGGACTAAGACATCCACAGTTTGGCTTCTGATCAGATAGGGGCTTAAAATAATGTGGAACAAGGAGGAATGAAATGTGTTGGGCTAACACTATTTTGTAATACCAGGAAGCAATAAGACAAGTGTCCCTAATGGGCCATTGGAGACTGAGCGCTTTCTTCGTGAACATGGTCCTGAGTCAGTTGGATCAGGACCTGTTTGTGACCAAGAGTGTCCGACAGCTTCTCTTCGATGGATACCACGAGCCTCTTCTCTCCATCGGACAGAAGTTCACCTCCAAGCAGTTCCTGGTGGACGACAAGTTCGCCTTCCTCTCCATTGTAATTAATTCTGATTTGTTGCTTTAACACAAGTGTACCAATAAGTGACCATTTGACAGATGAACATGTCGATGGAAGGACCACTGACTGTCAGGACAGGTCAAGACAACATCTTCACATTGGGACAGGTCACTGCCTTCAAGGGGTCATCCTCTGTCCCCTTGTGGGGGAACCAATACTGCGACATGATCAACGGAACAGACGGACTCATCTTCCATCCGTTCATCGCTCGGAATGAACATCTTCCGATTTTCGTCAAGGAAGCTTGCAGGTGATTATAATATTACATAAGGCAGAATTTTAAAGACAGTAAATGCACAAATGTTTTAAATATTATGGCTCTAAAACGGGGAATTAAAATGAAATAAATAAATAAACGTTTTAAATATTGCCTGCTTTCAATGTAGGTCTGGCTTTCTCGAGTTCGTTGAGGATGTGTCCTTTGAGGGAATACCCATGTATAGATACACCTTGCCAGACGAGATCACTGCCAATCCGATGGAGAATCCTGACAACGAGTGCTTCTGCTCGGAATCCTCGATGGACCAGTGCCCTCCTTCTGGTCTGGCTGACCTCTTCCCTTGCATGGGAATACAAGTCTTCACTTCATTCCCACACTTTTATAGGGGAGACAAATTATTGCTTCAACTAGTCGATGGTCTGAGTCCAGACCCAGAGAAGCACCAGATGTATATGGACATACAACCTGTGAGTTACATGCCATGCCGTTGTGGTCGTTCCAGGAAGATCCAATGCTCTCTCAGCAAATCAAGTCTTCGTTTGCTTTCAGGTCTTGGGCTATCCATTTCGAGGCAGACGAAGAGGACAAATAAGTTTCGAGTTGAGGCCATATCCACATCTGACGCTATTTCGACATCTTCCCAGAGCTTTTGTCCCTATACTTTGGCTCAGTGAGGTCAGTTTTAATCCATTGTAAGTTATGGTTTCCTTCCCTGACCCTTCTTTTTATGAAATGTAATTACGTAGGACGTCCAGTTACCCAAGGACTTATTGTTCCAAGTGAAACTTCGCTTCCTGGCACCCAAAATGATAGTGGAAGTCACTTACTGGATCAGCCTAGTAGTGGGTGCAGCCATGGTCATCTCCGGACTGGTTGTGTGGAAGGCGTCAAAAGAAGCGGGAAAATACTCTTCTATCCAGCAGGAAAACAACAAGCTCCTGGAATGACTGCACAATTCACAGTTCATTAATATGAGGGGAAAATAGCACTTATTTTATGTAGTTTCATCACCATTTGACCCCCAAGTATGATATTCTTGCTGTAGGTTAAAGTCACTGATGTAATCTTCATTTACATTGGACTATGCCTGTGTGTAATCAGAGTTTGTCAAATTTCCTTTCGTACAACCAGCATAATTATGCTTGCATGACTTACGTATTTAAGAATTCTTCCATCCATTTATCCGCAAATATCCAGGTGAAAGTCACATCACACGCACAACTAACCCAGTTTGAAAAATGGCAAATTTGAGAATACCGACTGTCAACATGTAGCATCCATTTAAAATGTACGTAGTATTTGCTTCGCAAGCTCTCAAGTACTACAAACACAGCAGGTGTTACCATGTTCAGGTGAGGTGAAATAACCAAATGCAACTGTCTAAAACCACCTGTTTACTCGTCCTCTGTATGAACCACTTGGTAAACAACAACAAATGTTCCTCTTTTTTTTATGGCAATAAATATTACCAACACTTCTTATTTTTGCAATATACAAAGGGGGGGGTAAAGGTAATGTGCAAAAACAAAGGGAAAGAAATTTGTGGACATAAAACATTTTGTGTATCCATAACTGTACAAACTCACCACTATTATGGTAATGATAATAATATAATATTAATATTTTATTCCAGGTGGGTGGAGGGGGGAGGGGGGAGGGTTGGAGGAAGAAGGTTCGAAGATACAATAATTTACATTGTCGTCGGGGTAAGGGTTTGGCGGAGGTGTGAGGAAAGGAAGGGAGCGCTTTGAAAAAATTGGATATCTGACAAGTCACTAACTCCCAGCAGAAAAACTCACAACCATGCATAAATGACCAGATCGGAGGGCAGCAACTTATGTTTGCCATTTGGAAGTTCCCTTTTTGAAAATTCATACAAGCATGATTTAGGCAGCATCTGATCTCGATACTTTAAAGCCAAAGAGAATCTGTATCTAATAACTTCCAATGTAAAAGGGAACAATTTCTGTAAAACGGTTCTCAACCTTGTTATATTGTCGAATATTATAGTATCAAAATGCAAGCAATTTCTAATTGCAAACTACTTTTATCCACTCTAAAGCGACTATTTGAAATTTGCCTATGACTCGTGATGCAATCTGCCAAACAGGAAAACACACTATTCTCCTGTGCTTCAAAAAAAGTCACTTTAATGCCTCTTCCGTGAGAGACTGGCCGCCCCCTTGAAATAAAACCCTTCCCATACACATCCACAAATGTACACTGTACAAGCGATCCCTCCCCCTCTCCCAGCACCACACTATACATAATTAATCATGTCCAGTCCAAAGTCTGTTGTTGTCGAAGGTACAGGGGAATGATGGGTACAAGAGGGACATGGGTTTGAGGATGAGGGGAATTACATGATTATTCACACGTCTCTCGCACGCGCACACACACACGCAGACTTCCTCACACGTGCATATACACTCGTTGTGATCTCATCAGCGGTACGTGGTGCTGAAGAGTTGCTGTAGTGTCTCACATGACGGGGTGGCTATCTTCTGTGCTCTGGCCACCGAGCTGCGATCGCCAAAGTTTTGCGCCCGCCATAGCATAGTTTCCTCTGAAAAAAACAAATGCAGTATTGTTTCTCACGACTTCCGTAACTACTACTCCTGAATGTGTGACTCACTGTAACTTCTCTCCCTGTAGCAGGAGTGCTGTAAATTGGTCACATACTCCTCCTCTACATTGGCCTCTAGCCGGTGTATATTCCCCTGGTAGTCACGATGGAAGGTATCTCTCACAAAGTATGGCACATTTAGCTTGCTCGTTTTCCTCAGAATTGGATATTTCCTGGAAGGAACATAATTTGTTTAGTGCTACTGTCAGTGCTACTCCAGCCGAGTATTTATCAGGAGGAGGATTACAATGCTGCACACTGGCACAAAACACAGGTAAATTGCTCCATTCCTGTTCTTACTCATCGGGTATGCATGAAACGCGTGACAATAACACATTAAACGTCCTCTCTCAGGACTGAAGAACTTCCTGAGTTTCTTTCAGACAGATTTCCCAGCATGAAATCAGCATTAACATTTGCATGCATTATGTAAACCGTTAGTGAGCCAAGAATTGTACTCACGAGGTCTGTTGCAGGCTATAGACAGGATCTGAGACAAAGAAGCTCCCCATCATGGAAAGGAAGATGAGCACAAGTATGGGCAGCATCTGGAGCACAATGGAGTATCCATTTGGCTCTCTGGCTTCCCTAGTGTTATGCCTGTACTCTCCTCCTGCTCCTGCTCCACCAGCACGGTGCCATCTGCCCTGCCCCGACATTCCTCCCCCTCTCCTGACGTATACGTTGGAAGAGGGGAACCCTCCTCCAAAGAACATGTTGAACAGTTCCTCTGCGGTCATGTCTGCCTCAAAGCCTCTGGTGTAGTCATATTCTGAGTCGTGGTGATGGGAATGCTGGCTGCGGTGCATGCGCTGCATCCTCTCCTCATCTGAGCCGTACAGGTCATACTGCTTGCGCTTCTCTGTATCACTCAAGACCGCAAACGCATTGCCTATAGCTGTCGGGACGAACAAGAAAAGGAAATTAGGGCAATGCATTCCAAAAGGTGCAAAGGAATAATAATCATTTTCGGCATGTTTGTTCAGCTTTTTTCCCCTCTCGTTATACAGGGTGTCCACAATGAACCTCCCTAGTTTTGCCGTAAAAAATAGAAATGAGAAAGTAAATAAGGTTTTGGTTGTTTAAACAGTCTGGAGACTCATCAAGTTTCATTCTGAATCTTTTGAAAGGCCTATGTGATGCAGTGGTGCTCCTGTGGGGGATGCTGTCGGAAGATGCAAACATAGCATCTACAGAAGGGTGGTGGTTAGCTGAACTTAATTTGATCGCAGATGTGCTGGACATGCTGAATATTTTGCATTTCCACAACTCCAGGACAGAGAGTATGCAACTAAAGTGGTCAGCCCAAACAATGACATGTCCTCCATCACCTCTGACATGCTGGAGAGAACCTCGGGGGAGGAAGATTTTCTGCTTAAAATTGTGCTTGAGACTGAAGGAGCAATAGTGAAAGGTTACTTATTTTTTTTACATAAACTTGATAAGTGTACCTTCTCATTTGTATCATTTCGCCGCCATGGTCCAGTAACTTACGTAGTAGTATCAAGTTGAAACTAGGGAGCTTCATTGTGGACACCCTGTATTTCCTTTAAACTTATATCAACAACACAGTCTGAGGTTACTTCTGCATTTATATGTCATACCTCAGGGAAAACTGACAGGAGTCTTGTCAGCGACTGTGAGACCCTCCTGGCAGTCTTTCGCAAGGCCAACCTCATTATCAGAGCATTCATGGACCTCCACGGGGAGAGAGTCCTCCAGGGGACGCTTGCTTCTAACTGCACAGTGACTTCCCAATAAATTATGAAAACTAAAAATAGGCTACTCCCACTGAGTTAATTTTTGGCAATGCTTGGGGGAAGACCACTATGCCCAAATGAGAATGTCAAGGTCAACACTCTTATGGGATTCTGTTTTGTGGGAGACTAAAAATGCTGACATTAGAAAAATTTGTCAGCCTCTTTCCACTTTTGTGGTTTGAATCTCCAATAATTACAATTTGTACAGCAGTTCATCTTGAAATGTGTAATAATTAGTTATCTACTGCATGTGAGGATAAGCCAGGAAATGTGCATCACCAACAAATTCTGTGTCACTAATCACAGATTAGATCAAAAGTCAAGTCCTTGGTCAGACGTGAGGCACTGGATGTTTGCCTACCCTAACTCCACTGAGTACTCACTGAGCCCTCATCACCTTTGGTGATTGCAGGCTCCACCCCTTCTAGTGTCAACCCTATCACATGGTGAAAACACAAAACCAAATGCAAATAAATCAGCACAGACATGTGGAGTTGGCCTAAGGATGCTTACGTACATTTGCTTCCAATTCTACTGCCCATAGCAGAAATTTTGATGGTTGATTGTGGGAAAAAACGGAACCCGAAGAAAACCCACCCTATCATTGAGAACCCATCTTTTTCCACATGAGAATCTTGTCGGATTCAGGGATTTGAATGTAAGAGCTCAAAGAAGGAAGGTACTACACCACCATGTACGTACCTTTAAAAACTTCTTCTGCACCAGGAGCCTTGCACTTGTCTGGATGGAACTGTAGTGCCAGCCTCCGATATGACTTCTTAATGTCTGCCTCAGTGGCCTCTTTAGTTACGCCAAGCACCTCATAATAGTCTTTGCATAGCTTGATCCTGTCAGTACAAATATGAAAGTAAATAAAAGTTGCAGGTCTCGCAGGCATGCAACAGCTTGCCTTTTTACTGCGTCCACTTGTTCTTGGGTGTATTCCTTCTCCATGCCATTCCGCTGGCTCTGTCCATGGGCTGCCCCTGCCCCCGGTGTTGGCTCCTCTCGATTGACACTAGCTGTCTTCCTGAGCCGGGGTCCCTTGCTTCCAGACGGAGGACTCTCGGGAGGCACTTGCTGTGTGTTGCTTGCACTGCTGCCTGTGCCGCTACTGTTTCCACCCATATTGGTAGTCCCATTCAGCTTACAGAGCAGTTCGAGAAGGTCTGTGAGGATGGGAAAACATCAATCAATACTTCCTAATAACTTGACACTTAAGCCCAGTATCCAAGCAAGAGTTTCTCTAGTCAGAGTCCTCTTGTATAAGAAATCTTATACGTCGAGACAAATTCTGATTTCACCTCAGACCCCTTGGAAGAGGGATTAAAATCGCAGATTTGTTACTTTTCCTCTGTTTCTCTGATTCGGGCATGTGCAGTTGGCTTCTCTGACAAGAAAAAACTCTCGTGTGGATACCAGGTTTCACAATCAGGCATACAACCATTCCCAAAACTACATAACCTGCATACCTCCCCACAAAACCAAATGGCTCAGTCCGCTTCAAACACTGGTCTGCATTTGCAGGGTTGCAGCCTAATTTGTTTATGAGGCATTAGCTATTGATAGTGTTCCCATTGTTATTGCTGAATGCATTATACATGTGAACCTCAGTCCAATGAATAAAGGTGGGTGAACGATTTTTGACAAATCATTCAATGCAGGTCCTATAGACCAGCAAACACAGGAAACAGTGTCATGGCATAATGTGGCGTGTGGTATGGGATATGCTCCCTATGGTACTCCCTCCAACAAGTACTGGGTTCAGTGGGGCTTAACGTCGGCCTATTTCTGCCTCAAAGGCTCAACACTGACGCCAGGGGGTGGTCCTCCTCCTGGAAATTTGGCCACTCGGGGGATCTTTAACGTGCACTCGCGAAATGTCACAAGCACACGGGACCAACGGCTTTACTTCCCCTCCGAAGGGAGGCGCACTCTCACTTTTCTACCACCGGGAGAAAAGTCACCGACCTCGGCCGGGTTCAAACCCACAGCCTTGGGACCAGAGGCGAGCGCGCTAACCACTAGTCCACCAAGGCCGGCCCTCCAACAAGTACTGAGAGCAATTCATGCAGCTACACAAAATCGCTTACAAATAATCTTCTTGAGACTCTGCCTAACAATATTTTCAACACAGACTTCCACAGCTTACAAAATCTCTATCGTCAGTGAAAGAGACCATTTCGAACAGACCAACAGCAGCAACTCATGTACTCATACCAAGTGCATGGTCTTCTAAACCCACCTTTCCCTTCCTCCAAACCGTGTGCAATGACTGATCCACAATAGCCACCAAAACCGGCTGTCCAAAACCTTAAAATACTATACATTGCATTGTCCTGCACCAAGATAGGCAACAACTGTTCCCGACAGTGTTTACTGGTTACTAGTCATAACAACTGGCTATGGCTACACCAACTCCTTGCACTATTTCGTACCATAGTATTGCATGCCAGTGTAAATGAGGTCAACACACTGGGATAACCAGATGGCCTGTATAAAGTGGCATAATTTTCCAGATTTACGAAGCCCATCGAAATTATTACAGGTAACTGAATTTTCATTGCTTCTAAATGTCTACAATATGACAGGAAAAAGAAAAGAGATATTGGTTAGACATGTGCACTCACATTTGTTATTAAAAGTAATAATTAAACCGTGCATTAGCCTTTGAGAGTGGGCTACTTTTTATATGACACACCCTGCCACATGCTGCAGCAATGCTACAGCCAATGGATGCATCCTCTCAAAAATGTCATCATGGCCACTGTGCATGGAATACAATGGTAACATCGCCTCCTGTTACATCATTCATGACCTCCCTATTGTGCAGTATCCACGGGTTGAAACAATGACACACACTCGTTAGTACCCACCATATGTTTCAGAATTTAGCTCACATTAAAGCCAGCATACCTAAGGGAGCTATATTGGCATGATCGCCTCAGACGCAGGAATGTCAACTTGATGCACTAGTGTTGCCGACATTTTCACCAATATGGATGCAAGCTAAATTACGAAGCATCCATGACCGCAGTGAAAGTTTGACGAATCGCACCAATGCGTGGTGCGTTCCCAAGCTGGCAAGAACCGGTCGCGCCTCAAGTGCGGGCGAGAACCAAATCGTCTACCCCATCCGTCAGTAAATGTCCCGCATAGGCTTGATCCGCATTCGTCAAGCTTCGGAACACACTTTACGTGCCTTCCGCTGCAACACCGGAGTCGGTTACAACACGCCATAAGAGCATATTCTCCACTAATGAACCGTATGGCCAGCCAAATCCCGCAGCCCTATTCCTTCGTTTTTTTGGTCCCCATCTTCCCTGTAATCCCTCCCGCTCTATTCCTTCCCCCATTCCCTGCAGTGGACTTGGTGAGAGTCCATCCAGTGTATTTATAATGTACCCTTGGCCTTCTTGGTCGGGTAGAGCTTCTCAGCCTTGTGGAGGAACCTCTCCGCCTTGTCCCTGCTCCCTTCGTTGAACAGCTTCTCAGCGATGGCTATGCACCTCTCCGCCTCGTCCTTGTTGCCCTCCATCATCACTTCTCCTTATTATAAACTCTGTACAAACCGGAGGGAAAAACGAGAGAGAGAAAAAAAAAGGTTCCCTTCCGTCCAATGCAACTTGATTAAAAAAAAAAAGAAGAAGAAGAAGGGTTAACTCATCATCTGCTCTCGTCCCCGGTTGGGGGGGACACCGTGCGAGCCAGGAGGAAGAGACGGGGGATCCGATTGGTACACGACTGGGTGACGTCACTCCGATCGGACGCGGAGGGCCAATCGGAGCGGAGCTACTGTCCCGGGCAGGCGGAAAGGCGCACGGTCAGCAGACGAAAATGTCGACATTCGGACCGGGATGTCACCAAATTATGTCAATCGCCGGTTAAACAGCTTCTCAAAATTAGAACAGGGGTTGCGGGTGGTCTTCACTTTTAATCTGCTGCAGTTTGCCGTTGCCAGGGTGACCTGGATGGAGGCGTATTAGTTCAGTTAGGTGTTAGTTGTAACAGTGATTAACTGCCAGTTCCGTTCGGTATTAGTTGTAACCATGGTTATAACAGTGATTAATATTGGTTAATGCCAGGATGACTTTCAGGTATTAGGGCTTAGCAGGGGGTGTCTCAAGTATTAGTTCCGTTTGGTAATAGCTATAACAGTTATTAATATTGGTTATAACCAGCGGTGACTTTTGTTTTGAATTGAGGTACTCCTGAAGGTGTCTGAAGGTATTAGTTGCGTTCGGCATAAATTGAGTTTGGGGGCCGGAACTCTCTGATTGGTCCGCAGCATATTGTTACCGCCACTTCCCCATTGGCCCGCGTTTCACTTACGCGCAAATGGGGTGTAAACAATTCCTAGCTGTTGGGCTCTTGGTTGGGTTGGGTTATTACCGGGGAAACTGACCATATAAAATTTCTTCTCTGTATTTTCCCCGACGCACGGTCCCTATATTGAAGTTGTTTTCAGAGTCAGTTCCCTTCAGGCACAGCAGATAGACATGTTCTCACTAATAGGGCTGTTCGAAGACTGCTGGGAGGGCTATAACGTAGTTACACCCTCCCCCGGCGATATGGTACCCCAAAGCCGCAGGTCTAGAAAAGAGCGAGCGAAAGCGAGTGGTTTTCTAGGCCTGCGCCCTAGGAAAATGCGAGCGGAGCGAGGGTTTTCCTAGTAACATATTAACAGTGATTAATATATGTTATTGCCACGATCTTATTGCCAGGGTGACTTGATTGGATGTATTAGTTCAGTTCGGTATTAGTTATAACAGTCATTAACATATTAGTTTGTTGCCAGGGACCCAGGGTGACCTGAATGGAAATATTAGTTCTATTCGGGTATTATAGTTTATAACTTGATTAATATATTAGTTTGATGTTGCCAGCGTGACCTGGATGGCGGTATTAGTTATAGTTCAGTGATTAATATATTAGTTCGCTGTTGCCACCCGGATGCGGTATTAGTTATAACAGTGATGGCATCAACTAGGATAGCAGCTGCAGGAATGATTGTAGACTCTGTTATAGCGGCTGTGCTACTTTCCCGGCCAGGTGCGGAAAAACATGGCGGGCGTCACGCGATGGATTCTTCTCCTTTCTGTTATTGTTTCGCTTGTAGCCGTGTCGTGGGCGAATGGCAAGACGGAAAAGGAGCTGAAGCAGCTGAAGGAGCCCTTCAGGATGGCCAAGCTGAACGTGCTGTGGTCGAAGGCCACTAAGGTTGGGCTTCGTTTCTTATTGGGTCCGGCAGGATGACCGCATGTGTGTTCATCAATATTTGCAGAGGTTGAGCGAGGCCAAGCTGAGGTCTCTGTTGAGCGACCTGAAGCTGCAGGACAAGGAGGAGATACTGTGGAAGAAGCTGAGGGGAGAGGGGAAGGACAAGGAGGGGCTGAAGGAGGCTGAGCTCAGGAAGAAGCTCAGGGGGATCATCAACACCTACGGTCTGTCCGAGCACTTCGAGGACACCGCAGAAGAGGACCAAGGGAAGGCGGACAAGGCGCACTTGAACAAGAGCCTGTTCAAGGACAAGAAGCTGAACAAACTGTGGGAGAAGGCGGAGGCAGCAGGATTCAACGAGGTGGAGCTGAAGACGCTGCGGGAGGAGTTCCTGCATCACCAGGACAAGGTGGACCAATACTACGACCTGCTTGCCAAGGAGGAGGCTACAGACGACGATGGTAATTATTAGCCACATATCCAGAAGAGCTTGGGACGACATCTCTAAACACATTAACTTTCCAGAGAATCACATCAACCGCTTCGATGACTTTGAAGAATCAGAGGCTCCATCAAAGACCGTGCAAACTCGTGCCAACATGATTAAGTAAGCCAAATGGCAGCCATTTCACCAGAGAGATCATTCACCAAGAATATTGGTGTTCATGACACCAAAATTGAGTACACATGTAAAATACGATATTAGACAGCCTTGAAAATTCAAGTTGCCAGTTGGCTCTGTGGAGATGAGCTGTTCCTCGTTGGGAGTATCCGCACTGAAATAGCCTTGTTCATCCAACCAGGGAGAAGCACCAGGAGCTGAAGAATGGCTACAATCGGCTCCATCGTCTGGCAGCTTCAGGACCTGAGGCCAAGGAGTTTATCGAGCCCAAAGTCCAGCAGCTTTGGAGCATGGCTCTAGGTTCCGACTTCACTCCAGATGAGCTGGAATCCCTCAAGGTTTGCACCTAAATTCTGGGCAAGCTCCTCAAAGGCAATACCGATATTCATGTTCACTTACAGACGGAGCTGAAGCACTACGAGCAGCGCCTGATGAAGCTGAGCCACCTCCAAGCGGAACTGGTACTGGTGGACGAGAGGCACAAAGGGAAGCTGGACATGGACGGAGAGTGGGATGGGAGCGAGGATGGTGAGAAGACGGAAGGCCGGAGGATCATGGACGACAAGGTGAAGAAGCATGCCCGGAAGGTGGAGAAACTTCACGAGCACCTCGAGATGCGAATCCTACAAAGGCACATTGAACTGTGATTGTTCATCTAAGGAACTCTCAACAGACGTGGCAAATTGCATGCATCTAACTGACGATTGCATTTTGCCACTGCAGATGTTGGTCACACAAGAATCTCAATTTTTTTTGTTACTCAACACTTCCTAAAAGAGGCGATAAGCCCCTGTTGAGCCAAATAGAAGCTAAGCGCACACTATTTGAAATAGTGACCAACGTAGCAGTGTGATCTCGACGGCTTCCGACCGAACACTTGCCAAATAGTGACACACATTCCATACACGGATATCTAGGGATATCAGGAGTTGGAATCCCGTTGCAATAAACTCTTCCATTTTGCACAGTGCCTAGTTTTTTTTTTTACCATTTTTGTCATTTTTTACTTTATCCTTGAGTTCTCATGTACAAGCAAATATTACAGAACCTTGTTTTTTTCTTAAATCTTGGTAATACCCTACAACTTCGAGGAGCGGGACGTTAAAAAATCCCCAACATACACTACTTGTGCAGAGTAAGGCAATAACTTTTAAGGGACCATCATGCCTTGCAGCGCAAAAGTTATAACCACTAAAGATTCACATTGTCACTAAACCTTTTTTTTTCGTAATATATTTCCACCCATCCTCCCTCCCTCCCCCACCACCCTCACCTTCGTAACCCCCACAGACTGAAAGTTATCCACGCCGTTAATTACTACAGGCAGCGGTTCCAGCTCGGAAAGGGGTGGGAGGGAAGGGGGTGGGGATGGTCGATATAGTTATGTATATATGTTCATATATACCGTTATATTCATATAATTTTTTTTTCCATAATTAAAAAAATTTGAGAATGAAAAGTGATAGGTGGGTTACTCCTCCGTTGCACCTCTAGCAAGGAGAGGGAGGGAAATTACAAGCCATCGTCATTGTGTGTGGTGGAGAGGCGGGGAGAGTCAAAAGCAGGCAACGCCTTGCAATTAATGGCAACAATTAAGCCATGTGCTTCCCCCTTCCTCGTTATTCATTCATTACATAAGCGATTTTAACATTTAAGGTCGCCTCCGGTGCAAAAAATTGGGGTTTTCGAGGCCGTTGTGTGTGAAAGTCTCACAATCTGTTATTTCCAGAACGTCACCCTCGCGCCCAAAAAAAAACAAACTGAAACCGTCGTAACAATAGGGTATAAATGATAACGGTCGGATAGATAAGATGGTAACGCACAGAAAACGGGGAGTTGGGGAAGGAATACCAGAACCAAAAAAATTATGTAATAAACCTTAAAATACGAACCAGTCTTTCCCATAGTACAGATTACGCTTTGCAAAAAACGACAGCCCGGTTTTTAGTGAGAAATCATTTGGGTCTTACGTCTTGTGTAAAAACTTGGAAACAATCGGCACTTGTCTCATCATTTGAGCTGCAAGCAACAAAGTTGGTTCAGTCGACATGCAAAAACGTAGGAGGTGGATTTTTGTTTTAATGCCCTCGAAAAAAAATAACCAACGGAAAAAAATAATACATGGAAAGAAATAATAAACCAATATTTTTACTGCATAGTCTACAAACTACCACCACCATTTTTTTCGCTTTTCGCTAACGTTTCTCGCTTTACATTGAAGGGACAAAAAATTCGTAATGTGCATGAGAAAAAAATTGGGGGTCTTAAAGAGGGAGGGGGTAATAAACACAATTCCATAGATTCCAGAGGGGAGAATTGAAGGGCTGGAGGAAAAAAAACAGGCTCCGCACCATTATTGACATTATTCAGTATATAAAACACTTCTGGATGTAAATTCAAAGAGCTCTTTCTCGTGTATATCCACATCCCTACTAATATGTACGAGAATGCCGAGCATGCAACTCGTACAAGTTTTTCACACCGTCTTGATCGTGAAGCTGTGCAAATAACAAGCGCTACATGTTCTGATCCGGTTTAGAGAAGGGGAGCGGGAGTCAGCAAGCTTGTACCGCAAAAAATTGCAAAAAAGATTCAAAAAATTATAGTAAATGGGAGTTGAAAAAAATTGGGGTGTTCCAAAATACATGATTGGCCCTACGTTGGAAATGTACCAATACACAAAAAAATACAATGCGACAGGAAAAAAAAGGGAGGGATTTTTTCAGGGAGGGTGAAAAAAGATTTTCTCAGAATCGCTGGTGTGTGTCTTCCAGATTAACTACTCCACATCTGTTTAGTCCACATCTGCAAGAAGCAAAATATTTTTTACATGCAACTGTTGCTCTTTCTTGTCAAGATTTTAATTATCAAATCTTTGTACGTAATAAAATTCTGCCACTCTGGCAGGGGTCGAAAGATTAGTATGCGAAGGTTCAATTTGCACTCCAGTTGGACCTGCTTTTTAACATAACGGTAATTAAAAATTAAGCATGGCAAGTAAATTGCACTCCAGATGAGAGTCGGGAGTGCAAACTTCGCAGCTGGACAAAAAATTTCAAAAATCGACCCCGGCAACGACATATTGGCATGCAAACTTCCAAGAATAAGACTGCGTTTACATGTGAGCCATTTGATCGGAGATGAAACCACTAGTTTGAGAGCGTTCCCAAACAATTGATTTCACTGCTCAGTGATGCTCATCGCTGATCAAATCGCTCACATGTAATCACGGCCTACACAGGCATTCTTTGGCATCATTTGTCGAATCAACATTAGGTTCTAGCTTCCTGCTGAGTCTTTCTGAATGATAGTGCGTACTCACCACGGGCTTGCTGACCACATCTCCTAGTGCAAGGGCATTCCGTTCCCACGAGTTCATGTCCATTTCACCTCCCCTCACAGGCCTCATGGCAGCTGCGGCGGCGGCTGCGGCAGCTGCTGCAGCTGCAGCCTTCACACCACCGTCTCCCTGGCTGTCCATCCCCATCTGCTGGTACAAGTGCATCGGGAGGCTACCAGGGGGTGGTGGAGGGGGAGGGGGGCCACCGCCCATCATCAGGCCACCGCCTCCATTCATAAGGTTACGCTGGGCTTCACGAGGATCCTGCAAATTAATAACAATAATTACACTGGTCCAAAGATTCACAAGTTTTGCTGATCTTACCTGGAAAGGGGCATCCACGAGTCTGGCGTCGAAGGGTGCCATGTCGTCCGGCATCATCTTGGGCGCTCCGGCATGACCTCCGGGGCGGTAGAAGAGCCGGTCCGGTGGAGGGTGGACTCCTGCTCCTACACCCCCACCTACTGCCCCTACTCCTCTGACATTGCTGCCGTGGTGTTGTTGGTGGTGGTGTGGGTGATGGCCGCCATGGTGGTGGTGATGGCCGCCACCAGGAGGTCCACCTCCGGCCGACCAGCCCATGGGTCCCTTAGGATCCATGTTGTACAGCCAGTCGCTTCCAGATTGGTCTACCGGACCCACTTCAGGAAAGAAGACAAAACAAACCCGTTATTAACCTGGCCATGGGAAGGTTTGGGTAGGCTTATTATAGGAAGAAGCCAAAGCAACTAAGGCTATCTGACTCTGAGAAAACGCAAAGGTGAGACAGAAAGGAAGAGAAGACTTAGTCAGGGGAAGGTCATGCGGCTCAAACTTACCCGATGGTGCCTGCTGTACCATTGCATTGTTCTTCCAGTTTCTCTCCGTCCCAATGGGCCTGAGTTGTGGGAACTTCCTGTCCTCTCCCCCTAAGGTCTTGCCATACCCCATGGGCATCCCTCGGTCTCCGCCTCCCATCTGCGATGGTGACATGTTGGGTGATGGGTTTCCTCCGTTCTCAAGTCCCAGATCACCTAACCCGACATGGCTCTGAAGTCCTGCGTGCCCAAAAAGCATTTCATTTTGTTGTTGCTGCTGCTGCTGTCCCATCCCCTGCTGCTGGAAGTCGGTGTTGCCAAAGGCCCAGCGGATTGGAGGTGTGTTTCTAGGGAAGCCGGTGGATGGAGCGGGTTGTGGCATGATGGCGGCCGCCGTCATTTTGTTGACGGTTGCGGCTTGCACCAGCTGGAAGGGCATGACCCCTGACGTGTTGAGCATCTGGGGTGGGAAGGGAGGTGCCTGCGCTGCATTAAACATGCTCTGGTTGCCCGGCTTGAATGTGGTGTAGGTTCCAGTGTACGCTGCTGCCCCTGGGTTCAAGTTGGACTGGACCGCCGCAGAGGAGTACTGTGGCTGTGTGGAAGGCGGGAAGTTCATCATATCCATTCCGTAACCTCCAGCCATCTTGATCATGCTTACTGGCACATCTGCGGCAGACGTCCCACGGAAGTCTGCGTCCATGTGCGCAGTGGCTGGGGTTGCGGACACCATAATATGGTGGCTTCCGACTGCATTGGTTGGTGCTGGGGCCGAGACTGGGACCTGGGATGCTCTAGGTGATTCTGGGCCGCGAAAGAAGTGGTTCATCTCCTGCTGTGGAGGTGGCTGTTGCGACACCGGTGATGCTGCTGACGCTGGTGGAGGCGTCGGAGAAACCCTCGCATCGTCAAACATGTAACCAGCCGTGTACTTTGCTGTGATCGGGGAAGCAGTGCTATTTCCACGGTAGCCAGGTGCTTTGGATGCATCGGCGGCCGGTGCTTCCGGAAGTGGTGGTGTTGGTGCACTGTTGTCGACCTTTGGACTAGCGGCTCCACTGTCGCGACTCACAGCACCAGCTGCAACCGCAAAGTTCATCTTATCACCACCACACGGCTGCCCATCGCGACCACCCCACACTGACTGCTGGGCAACTTGGCTGAATCTATTGTTGAAAGGGGAGTACTCAAGAGGTGGAGCAACTGTTGTCGTCACAGTCGTTGTGGGTATCACGGGCTGAGGTGGTTCTGGAACAGGGGATGGCGCACGCTCTGGCACTGGTGCTGAAAACGGAGGCTTTGATGGCAAACATTGGGATGGAGTTGGTCTCGGTGGAGGTGTATGCTTCGGAGACGGAAATGGTGCTGCGGTGGTCACAACTGTAGGTAAAGTAGTTGCTGCGACTGAAACTGGAGGTGCAATTGGTGGTGGTGCTGCAGTCTCAGACACCTTTGCTGCAAACGTCTGCTGAGGTGCTGCGGTCGTCTTCGTCACCTTCCCCGAGGTGATGGCCACTGTGTATGACACTGTGGTCTTGGCTGCTGTGGTGGCTGCTGCGGCCGCTGCAGCTGCAGCTGCGGCTGTTCGCCTCTCAGCTGCTGCTTGGAGGCGCGGCGCCAAATTCTTAATGGGCAATCCCAGTGATGGTTTTGGGATGCTTGCAGGAACAGGTGCCCTGGAAGTTGCCACTGCACTGGACACCACAACAGCTGCAGGTACCGACACAGCAGCTGACTTGGCCACACTGATTGACATGGGCGCAGGAGGAGCGGACCCGACACCCTTGGAACCAGACTTCTTAGAACCAGACACTGCTTTCTGCTGCGTCTGTCCCCCTCCACTACTGCTTCCTCCAGTCGCTGCCACAGCAGCAGCCAATTTCAGGCTCTTAGGAAGCATCTTCTGGAGGTCCAGTTCCGGGTCCTTCACCAGTGCCATTATAAGCTGATGAGCCTGCCTGGTGGCCTCAGCCGAGCCCTTTATCTGGATGCTCCTCTCACCTTGTCCTTTGGTCTGCTTCTCCACTTCAATGTGCGCACCAGTTGCCTCTCGAATGGCATTGATGTTGCTACCGCCTCGCCCTATCACACGGCTCACAACGTTGGAAGCCACCACCACTTTCTTATAGCGAGATGACGACACCAGGCTGCTATGGCGAGACTCACGGCTGCAGGAGAGAAATAGTGTTAAGTGGTACTTTTCCGACATGCAATATCCTTTAATGGCATATTTGATGCCATCCCAAGTCAACCTAAAACAGTACACTTACTTCCTGACAACCTCCTTCCAGCCTTCCTCTTTCTTCCCAGCCTGTTTAGGACTAGATGAGGAAGCTGAAGATGGGGAAGTCTTGGCAGTGCTGCCCACTAATGTCAGAGTAGCAAGGTTGTTGTGCAGGTCCCTCGCAGAATCGTCAGATTCCCTGGAAGCAATAGTTTGCCTGATCATCAAGTGCTCAGTCACATGTGGACATTAATGCCTGGTTGCACCAACAAAATTACCGGTCCGATAGCTCCTAATGGACAGATAGGTAGACCTTTTAACATGTGCTATCGGTCCGTTAGGAGCTATCGGACCGGTAAATTTGTTGGTGCAACCAGGTATAAGAGTGTGTCAGTTGAGGTCGAACAGGTCACTTTCTCTTTCACAGAGGGGCTAGCCACTCTCCACTACAGCTGCATTTACATGTGAGCAATTGGCTCAGCAATGTTCATTGCTGAGCAAATCTCTCATATGTAAATGTGTGGCCTAAAATGTACCCATTAACACAATTACTCAAGTGCCATGTAATTGCACAATTGCAGCTGCTAACAGAACTATTTCCAGAAATTATTTTCATGCCCGAGTTGCATTTCTCTTTCACTTACAGCTGCTGTGAGATGGTTGGTGCTGCACCAGTATTTGCAGATGTGCCCAATGCACTTCCGCTACCCTGGTGCTGCTTCTTCCCGTGGACCGCCCCACTGCCGGCTCCCTGCCTGGAGTTGGCCTCGGCCACTTCCTGCTGCTGATGGACGTCTTTCCTCGCCTTCGATGCTTCCTCCACCTTCTCTGCTTTCCCCTTCCTCCCGCCACCTCCCTTCCCTTCAGCTTTCCCTTCCTCCTGGTGATGGTGGTGGTGGTGCCTGTGATCACCGTTCTCCATGGCCCTGCTTGTCAGTGGAACTCCCCTTCCTTTCTGCTTCCCAGTGCTGTCGTCACTGGTTGGAGTGGCACTAGTCTGCGTCTCCTTGCTGGTGGTAGGAGCAAATGCAGCTGGGACATCCAGTTTGCGCTTCTTTTTCCGGTCCTTCTTTTTCCCATCTCCAGTCACCTTGGCGTCACTGCTACTACAGCTGCCCTGGCTGTTTGCATCGATGCCACTGTCCCCTTCCTCCTTCTCACTAGGGTCGCGGCTGCCATGGGCACCAACATGACTAGAGGACGACGCCTCAGCCTTGGAGGTAGTTGCTTCAGATGTCAAAACTAGAATGGTCAGCAAGTTTAAGACTCGATGAAGAGTGTCCTCTAGATTAATTTAATGGCAAATTATTATTAGCTGTTCTGTAAGTTAGCTGCAATGACTCCTTTACATACGAGTGATTTGATCAGCACTAAGAGTAATTGTTTTGGGCATAAGTAACAATCACGTTTCTCCCCAAACAATAATTGGTTTCATCACTCAGTGATGCTCATCGCTGATCAACTCGCTCATATGACTAATGCACAATCACTCATTTATCATTACAAAAAAAAAAAGTGCAATAGATCATCTCACCATGGGACTTGTCTGTGCCTCCTCCTCCCTTGACAGGAGTGGGTGGCGTAGACCTCTGGGGCGGCGGTGGTGGTGCCTCATCCTCCTTGTCATCATCCCCATCGTCATCGTCGTCATCTACATCGTTTTCGTTGACAATGAGCTCGTTCCTCTCATTTTCCTCCATCTCTTGCGCCTTCCTCTTCTCCTCCTTCTTCTCCAGGCGTCTCTTTCGTTTCCTCTCCCGTCTCCTGGCTGCGGCCAGTCGCTTGGACTCCTCTCTGGATTTCTCCATGTCAATCTCCTCCAGTAGGATGGTGGCAATCTTGTTGGCCTCTGCCGCCTGTTTCGCCTTGGCAGCAGCGATCACCTCAAAGCACTGCTCACACTTTTTAAGCAGCTCCTTGTCACTCACAGTGGACATGTATCGCTTCATCTCGTAGTCATTTGGAAACTGGGTGACATGTTTCACCATCCACTTCACTACGCGGACATGGCCCTTACGAAACGCAGCCATCAGGCACGAAGTCTGTGAAGAGATACACTGTATGATGTAAAGCGTATTGGCTACCTGCACAACAATGCTGCTTGTAAGTTCATAATGGTGTACTTTTCCTTCCCCAGGTTTTGACGACTTTTTGAGCATGGTGTGCTACATTTGCCGTCATTTCCGATATTACACTGATGTGCAGATGAATGCAAGAGACAGAGTCACCTTACCTTTCGATTGTCTTGCGAGTCGATGTTGGCCCCTTGGGAAAAGAGCAGTTGTGCCACCTCCAGGTGGCCTCCATTGCATGCCAACCACAAAGGAGTGTTGCCCTTCTTATTTCTCACTTCGATATGAGCATTTCTGCAATGTGAAAGAGTCGATTATATTTCCAGCCCCATGCCAGAGCAACAAGGCCTTTTGAGTGAACACCCACCGGCTAACTAGCAGCTCGACAAATCTGTAATGCCCCTTATCAGCCGCAATGGTGAGGGCCGTGTCCCTGGAGGACGGAACTGGTGCAGCATTCACATCAGCATTCTTATCCAAGAGGACCTTCCCTACATCCACGTAACCTCCACTGGCCGCCTCCATCAGGGGAGTCAATCCCGTCTTTAAAATAAAATGACAGATTAACATTATTAACTCTCTTCCAGCTTATCAAACAAAATCCTACAGAAATTCTTTTGCGATGGACTCACCTTCGCTCTATGTTCAACATTGGCCTTCCGATCAACAAGAAGGCTGACCACCTCATGCCTCCCTTGGAAGCAAGCCAGCGTTAGGGCAGTGTTCCTATTGGTCTCGATCTGAGCATTGATGTCACTTCCCATGTCCAGCAACAGCTTGACGGCGGCTGTGTGACCATTCATTGCTGCCAACATCAGAGGTGAGATCCCCAGCTTGGAACCGGTGCGAGAATTAATCTCGGCCCCATGGCTCAGCAGGAGTTTGATGATGTTTACATATCCGCCTGATGCGGCCAGAGACAGAGGAGTGTAGTCCGATACATTGCGGTGCTCCTTGTTGGACCCACGGTTAAGCAGAAGCTCCACCACCTCGTACCGTCCCCCAGAGCATGCCAGGGAGAGTGGAGTGTCTTTGGTCCTCTCAGACTGGGCCTCAATTTCTGACCCATGGTTAAGCAGGATCTCCACCACCTTCTCATGCCCTGCAGTGGCACCCAAGATCAACGGAGTGAAACCCTTCTTGTCTCTGTGCTCAATGTCAGAGCCACGTGAAATCAGAAGCTCCACCAGCTCATCGTGGCCACCTGCACATGCCAGAGTCAGTGCCGTGTCATGATTGGATTCTGTCTCGCAATCGACATCGAGCATGGGCACAGCTGCTGGCTGGGGCTGCTGCTGCTGCTGCTGCTGTTGTTGTTGTTGCTGCTGCTGCTGCTGCGGGGATTGTTGCTGCTGCTGGGCATAAGCAGCTGCGGGGGCAGCAGCGGCATACTGCTGGTTGACTGCCGCATACTGGCCTGCTATGAAAGGAAGTGGATGGATGTTTTACACAACTAGAGAAGTGTTTCTTAAATGTGATCAGCAGTCTACTAGTGGTCTGCAAAGTTTCTCCATGCGAGACATTACTGATCCCAGAACTACATTAGTGGCATTTACCTGCAGACGAGGAGTTGAGCTGGTAGCAGTAGGGGCCATTCTGCTGCTGCTGTAGCTGTTGCTGCTTGTGCTGCTGAACTGGCAACTTCTGCTGCTGTTGTTGTTGTTGTTGTTGCTGCTGCTGCTGCTGCTGCTGTTGCTGCTGTTGGACTTGCTGTTGCTGCTGGACCATTTGCTGCACCTGTTGCTGCACCTGCACTCTTGACTTCTTCCCCTTGAGCTTCTTCTCTGGTACGGGTGTTGCCACAGTCTGGGTTGATACCTGAACTTGCTGGATTTGTCCCACGGTTGAGGGGGAGGAATACCCAACTTGCGCTTGCCCAGCACTGCCATCAGGAGCCACGGATGGAAAGCTGATCTGAGGCGACTGAAGCAGCAGCTGAGGCTGGAATGCCACTTGCTGCCCTCCAGTCAGTCCACCAAGACCTGCCGATTGGATCAGTTGGATCCCCGATACCGGAACCTGTGCTGGTTGGGTCGCAGTGGCAATAGTGGTACCAGAGGCAGAAGCCATGGGGACCACAGTCCCAACAGGCATCCCGGACAGCATGGCATCTCCCGTCCCAGGAGCAGTGACAGGGATGCCTGCCGCAGTGGTAATCTGCACTCCCGAGGTGGCAGCCAGCTGCACCTGGTTCTGGTATTGCTGGTATTGCAGGTGGGCTCCAGGAGGACCATACACCTATTTAAGGAGGAAAAATCGCTGTTACTGAATGGTCACTGTGGAACAAATGTGACTGACATTCACACTTCAGAACGTCATTTTCATAATAATGTGCATTATAAGCATAATGCAGATCAATTACAAGATCTACCATAAAATAGTCTTTACAAGCCTGACATATTATGCACATCATTAGAAGATAACTGATGTTAACCAGTCGTCAAGTGATCAATTATTATTAAATGAAATGCATGATTCTACGAACTCTGGACTCCTCTACAAATTTCCAACTTGACAAGTTCCATACTATGATCCTTCCTCACCTGTAGGGTCTGTGCTTGCAAGGTGGCTAGGTGGGTCCCTGAGGCTGGCATGGAGAAGTACTCCACCCTTCCGACAGTGGCCATTCCTCCAGCCTCTTGCTGCTGCACCTGGCCTCCTTCCTCCACCACACAGGACGACTGCTGTTGATCCGCAACGCTGCCCTCCTCCTCCTTCTCTTCCCCGCAAACCACTGGTACCAGGCTGAGATTGGCCACGTTCTGCGCCAGCAAGTCCATGCCACCAGGCTCCATGGTTAAATCCAGGGCTTTCACCATCCCAAGGTCTTCCTTGTCCTTCTTGGTTGAAGCCTCCTCTTCTTTGCCTTCCTTGCCAGTCGTGGCAGGGTCGAATGCCAATGGTGGTGGTTGGATGGCCTGCCCCAGTTGCAGGGGTGCATAGAGGGATGGGGTGGGGGCTACGTAGCTCATCTGCTGTTCTAGATGTTGTTGGAACAGTGACGAAGCTACTGTTGCTCCACCATGCGGAGCAACCTGCATTGGGTCCACCTGAGATGGACAAGTACGTTACATGAAATTGCTCTGCACATACACCAATGGCGCTCATCAGTTTAGTTCAAACATAGTCTGCATCTAATTGGAAGGTACAGTACTTCCAACAAGGATAAGAACTCTGCGTAGTTATTACAATATAAGGCCACGGTTACGTGTGATTGATTCGCTCAGTGATGAATCATATTGTTTGAGGTCAAAGTAACAATTGCGTTGATTTCATCACTCAGCAATGCTCCCCGCTGATCTAATTTTTCACATGTAAACGCGGCCTAAAACAGTCATCTAACTCACCTGTTGCAATTGAATGAACAACTGCTGCTGCTGTTGCTGAGTTAATGTTGCTGTCTTCCCTTGGAGATGAAACTGCTGCTGGAGTTGCTGCAGATGGTACTGATGGTCAAATTGGTGGTGGTGGTGTTGCTGCTGCTGTTGTTGCTGCTGCTGCTGCTGCTGCTGCTGTTGTTGCTGCTGCTGCTGCTGCATTGCTGCCTGCAATGCCTGCTGCTGCTGTTGCAACTGCTTCTGGTTACGAGCCTCCTTCTTGGAAACAGGCTTGGCCTTCACCCTCTCACTTATGGGCGTCGCTGCTGTCACCTGGATCCGGCAACATCGATATAGTTAGTAACATGACAACGAAATGGAACATCAACTATTAGAAGAATATTCATTTGCCTCAGTTACCTGCGACGGGGTGACCCCTCCCGAGGTGGTTGTTGATGACGAAGTAGATGATGACGCGGTGGATGACACAGCAGTCCCAGAGTGGCTGGTGTCGTCCAGCAGTGACGGAGGTTGCTGCGAGAGCTGGTCCTGCTGCCCTGAGTACACCGCTGTGAAGCTGGTGTCCGCAGTGAGAGGCATGGGGAGTTGCACCTTGCCATACAGGCTAGGAGCAGGCGATGTGTGGAAGAAGCCCGTTGGCAGGGAAGGGTGGCACATAATTCCTGAATATACAAAGAAAATGCCAGTCAAATAATTGCTTAACTGCTCGCAGTGGTGAAAAGAAATGTCAAGTATAAGATAAACCCTACTGTTATTAAACATTCTGGTCAATTTAATGAGTGTTACTTGTTGGCTAATTCAATACGTCCACAGCGAACTTACCGGCTCCCTGGAGGTTCTGCAGGTTCTGTGTGGTGAGGTCAATAACCCCTCCATTGACTCCTCCTGCAAGTGGCTGTACCCCAACCCCTTGGGAGGAAGAGGCTGCAGAAGCAGACGAGCTGGCCACAGAGGTAACGGCTGTGATTGTCCCCACGACCTGCCCTCCAATTCCCACTCCGCCTCCTCCCACACCTCCCCCTCCGCTTCCAGGAGGGTTGAGGAGGATGTCTCTCTCCACTCTCTGCAGCTCCTCCAGGATGTGCTGCTTATGCATTATCTGCTCCTGCTGCTTTCGCATCTTCTCCGGGGCAGCTCCATCCTCTCTCCCATCTGGTGGTTGATTTCGGACTTGCTGAGACTCTGGTGAGGTAAGACCCAGGTCACCCGATGATCCCGCCCTTGTCTTCCTCAGGACTGACTTCTGCTGTTGCTGCTGTTGCTGCTGCTGCTGCTTCACCTAAAAGGTGAATTTCACCATTTTTAGGTCTCTGATATCAGGGCAGAGAGACTGAATGAGAGCTGCACAAACCTGGTGTTCGGCGGCAGCAACATTGGCAGGTCGAGGTTGCGCCACTGCCTTGTTGCCAGATGCAGGTGTGCCTGTAGAACCCGACGGAACGACATCCTGCGACACAACCCTAACTGCATCAGGAACCTCCCTGAGAGCTGCAGCAGCAGATTGGGGTCCAAGCTGGTTAAGGGCAGCAGCTGCCGCCGCCCCGTGGGCACTCATGACAATGGAGTGTGGGTAATCGAGGAGCATTTGCACCACTGCGGTGTGCCCGCCTTTGGCTGACTCTATCACCATGGTCGAGTTGTCCTGCACAGAGGCAAATCAATCATTAATGTTTCACTCTTCCATATTAATAAGAATATATTGCTTCAACTTTGATGTAGATGTTTGAATCAGTTGAGGTAAACAATATTGTCAGACAGCTCTTGATTTACATGTACAGTACACATCAAAGGTAAGAAACATACAGCACTTAATGAGACTACTTTTGTGTACAAAATCAAATGTATAAAAAGTGTAGTGCTTCTGCCTTACCTTGAGCTTATGGTAGGGATCAGCAGCTGAGGCCAGCAGCATCTCAACCACGGCAAGGTGCCCACCTGCACAGGCCAGGGAGAGTGGTGTGTGGTCATTGTTGGTGGTTGACCTGTTCACCGACGCCCCCTTGGATAACAGGAACTGGACAGTGCAGGCATGGCCCGCCCGGCAGGCCTTCATGAGTGGCGTCCTCCCTCCCTCTGACTCATGCTCAAGCTCAGCACCATACTCCAGGAGCAACGCCGCAACATCAGTGTGCCCATTCTCACATGCATAGGTCAGTGCTGTATCACCGGTCTGCGTCTGGGCCTCTACGCTGGCCTCGGATTCCAACAGAAACCTGACCAGCTCCAGATGTCCCTCCTGCGCAGACTCCATGAGCGGTGTAGATGCTCCGAGCTCAATATCAGCCCCAGCCTTCACTAGAAACTCTGCAACTTCTGGAAACCCTCCACAGCATGCAAGGGTCAGAGCAGTCTCTTGAGTCTCGTCCGTCTGGGCATTGATGAGTGCTCCTTGAGAGAGTAGAAGGGCCACCATCTCCTCGTGTCCCTCCCGGGCTGCCTCCATTAGGGGGGTGTAACCTTCATCATTCACCTCCTCAATGTTGGCGCCCCTCTCGATTAGGAGCATTGCCAGTTCTACATGGCCACCACATGCCGCCAGCGTAAGGGGTGATTCAAAGCTGTCTGCGGGCATGTTCACCTGAAGATGAAAGCAAATCATGAAATTGAGTGTTTTCTGTATTCAGTCCTGTCAAAATTATTCAATTATCCATATAATTATTGCAACAGACCATAATGGTGTGGACTATTCGTTTTCGTTTTTTTTTTTTGTTGTTTGTTTGTTTTTTTTTCTTTCTTTAAATGGTTCAATTATTGATATTGCAATAGAACACGCTGTGTATAACAATTTTGATCTGAGAGATATAGACATGTCACTGTCAAGTTTGGTTAAGATTAAGATGGCGATATCAGAAAACCAAGGGGTTTACCTGTGCCCCAGAATTGAGAAGTAGCCTAGCAACATCAACATGTCCATCCATGGATGCCTCCATGAGGGCTGTGTGCATCTCATCAGTCTTGTGTTCCTGGTCAGCTCCAGCTTCCAGTAGGAAGCGAACCATTTCTAGGTGGCCCTTGTAGCAGGCGAGAGTGAGGGCGGACTCCTTGAACTCATTGGAGTGGGTATTGATCCCAGCCCCGCGTTCCAGGAGGGTCCTGGCCACACCAACATGGCCTGCCGAAGCAGCCTCCATCAGCGGGGTGTGCCCGTTCTCATTGTGGTCCTCCACGTGGGCTCCAGATTCCAAGAGAACACGCACCACATCCTCATGCCCACCTGCACAAGCGTACATCAGGGGGGTGTTGCCTGATGACGACTGGGAGTTCACATCTGCACCATGAGCTATAAGAAGCCGGACTATGTCTGCATGGCCTGCTGATGCTGCCTCCATGAGAGGTGTGCAATCGCCCTTCACTCCTCGATCCTCCACATTGGCCCTCATAGCCAGAAGCACCTATCACAGGGAAGAGCAATGTATAAATACACCTGCCTACAAATGTGAACCAATACCTTCTAACACCAATGCAAACCTGACACCTTTAATCTTCCCATACTAAGTCCCCCCAGAGTGATGCAGAAGAAAAACGTGTCTCATTTATGCCATCATACGCACTCATACTGCTCTTTTGACAGTTCAAGAGCTCATCGTAATGCAGCAATGACAATACCCTGACATTCATATCCAAACCTCCACAGCTCTGAAGTGCAAGCAACATTGTATCAAAGAGTATCTTGATTTTACGCAAACCTTGTAGTCACTGTATGATCATAAGTACTATATTTGGCGGCATATAAGATGTACCCCCATTTCAGAAGATCATATTCAGGAAAAAATGTATTTAGTATAGTATCTTTTCAGATAGGATGCAGGCCGATTTAAGCACAAATAAACCATTCACATTATTTGGTGCAAAACAGCACAACCATACATGAAAAATTGCAGTAGCACATGACAACATTCCCGACGAGTTGGGTTCACTTCAAGGAGCAATGATAAATCCTGATACATGCTCAGTTCAATGTAACCTACAAGGCTATGAAATTTTACTCCTTCTATTAAAGCAGCTTGGCACACTGAGCCCTCTCTCTCCTTGTGAATGGCTGCCTTCAGTTTTTTACTGCCCCTCTACAAATCAACTCGTCACAGGATGAATCCCTAAAGCCCAGTCCAATTACAAAGCTAAAGAGGGACAGTTCAAGTTAATTAATATTAATGAAGCCTTCAAAATGAAGAGTCAAGGTTGAGAGGGAGTTTTTTGTTTTTTGTTTTTTTAAAAAAAGGTCAAGAATCATCCTCTTTTGGGGACGCAACAGTTTTAGCTCAACACTTTCAGTCAACTTGATGTGACCTTAACTTTTCTGACATTTTCTAGTTGCCTTTCCCAACCTTCCATAACATATCCAGTCTAACTTGTTGCACAGCATGCATATAGAGAGGTACTGATTCTGTCATTGCAACATTATGTGCATCTGCGATATCCATGATTCAATTTAACATTGTAAGACACCTGTTATAGCATTCAAATTAACTAATACAATTAATCATTACATCATTCCTCACATCAAAATTTTAATGCAAATTACTGTAGAGGTTTACGCCATCATTATTTACAGAGAAAAAATTTCATTCAATACCAAGAACTAACAACAAGTGGTTTAGATACCTGTGCCAGCTCGTAGTAGCCTGCTGAGCAAGCAAGGGACAATAGGCTCTCTCCTTCCTCGGTGGTCTCCTGCACGTTTCCTCCTTCGTCTAACAGCTTCTGGACTGCACCCACGTCTCCATCACTACAAGCCTCTGCAAGTGACCTGCAAAAACAACCACATTTTGTACATCTGGTGCTGAATCCATCCTATAAATCTGCCATTCTTGTTGTCATGTGGCTATGTATGTGACTGCAAATAGCAGGCAAATACTGATGTGTTTCTCCATCTTCACCAACATCCAAGCAGCAAACACATGATGCATCTCAGAAATTAAGCAATTATCCCACTTCTTGTAGTTATACCTAAGGTAGCCGGGGTAGCCGCATAAAAATAAACCATCCCTCCATTCATTCATACCTAGGGGTGGAATTAATACATGCAAAAAGTTGTCTGACCTTGACACATAACTATAATTGCACATTGCAAATCTTGTCCAAGTCCTCACAAAAAAAAGCTTACATATGCCTGATAATTACTTCACTATCACCTCATTGTTGTGGCCTATTTCTTTTTGCAATGCCCATAGAATTCCTTGAACATTGCAGAAGAAAATAGCTTTAAGAAAAAATGAATCACCATTTATCAGGAGACTGAAGAGAGTGCCACCTATTAGATTTTACAGTACAGATGTTCAAGGCCAGCCCAACCCTTTGCAAGGTCTGCCCCAATCCATTCCAATGTGCAAGTTTTCTTGCATTTACACATGTACATGAGCAACACTTCAGCTAGTACTACGTCATGACCTGTCATGAGTACTGTAGCCATAAATCAGCTGTGTTTCAGCCCATCCAGGCTGAGGAGATTTTTTAAAAACATTTGACCTTACCTGGCATCCACCTGTTGCCTCGAGCTGTCACTCCTCATGCGGGTGAGTGCGGCTGCGGCTTCATCCAAGGCACACGAGACGCTGGATGTGAGCCTCCTCAGCACCTCAGGGTCGGTGAAGGACTTCCCGTCAGCTGTTGAGAGTTTCCCTATGCCTGATGGGGCATTATTGCAGTGGTTACAGGGTGGGGGGTCTCATGCTTAGCATTGCTTAGGTTCTCTTTTTAGTACATCTAGTATAACAACTACACTCGCATTGCCAATCAGTTAGTAAATCAGTGCATGCACAATCAGCCTATCATCTCTCAAACAACAAAGACCAGATTTTGCACACACAGTGGAATAAGTCAGCTTGTTTTCCCTCCATCCGTTCAGTCATTAGAAGTCGTGTCTTGTCCACTTGCCTATGCAGCACTTTACCTATACAACACTTGATCATCAGCCGTTCTTGCAGGTCAACTGCCTCACTTGGTTTTATACACAAGGACAAACTTGCCATTAATTTACCTCTAGCATCACTGTGATGCAGAAGTGACTGGATGTGACAGAACCATGTTTGCTTTAGGAGTGTCAATATTATTGCTTAAGAACTTGACAACAAATTTGCAGAGGTAATGTGACATTAAATTGTAGTCAAGCATACAATTCAGCTAATCACTATCTCAGCTGATTCTTCGTTTGTTTATAGAAAAGTTGTTAGAAGTTGATAAGTGTTGCAGGCTCATCAAGTTTTATAATTAAAATTCATGTCATACAACCCTTTCAAAAATCCGTACTTGATGACCTCCCGATTCCCCCCTCCCCCTCCGTGTGTTGTCTACAAGAGAACAGTGATAAAAGGACCCGAAAAAAAAGGTCTTTGGTGCATAAAACAGGTTTCACTTGCAAAACAGGTTTTTGGTTCATCACACACCTCACTATCTGATCCGCAAAGGGATACAGGATCTACATGTCTGTGTGTTAAAAAATTATTCTCGCAGGCCTTCATTAACGTAGCCTCAGGTATGAGCAGTGGAAACTAAAAATGTGCCAGTTGAAGAGATTAGCATTTCCTTCCCACTTCCCCTTTTCCGACCTGAGCATTACTTTCACCAACTTTCCCCCTGCAAACCAAATGGGATTCCCTTAGTGCATTACCCCAGAGCAAAAGTTTGTCTGCTTTTTTATGCCCCTGCCCTCATCCACATCCACGGCAAGAAATCAGAAAAGTTGTAACGACTGGCCCCTCTTCAACAGCTTATTTTTGATCACAATCCAGGCTCTAGGGCACTCGTATAATTATGATATTAGAAAACCCACAAATCAAGGCTGATTCCTCCAACGGAAGCTGACGTGTACATGTAATTAGTGATATAATCAGAAGCTCCAGTACCCCCTGCAGCACGTACGAACAGCAAAATTTACAAAAGCATATGCATTAATTGCTCATCCATTTCTATACTTGTAAATATTGTAAATATACATTCACTGGACTCAAATCTACAATATTGGTATAAGGTTTAGTTTATCAAATACAGAATCTAACACTGTCAGTTACTTCCAGATTTTACAAAATTCTCCAATGGCATTTTGAAATAAGGCAGGGTGTGCTGGTAAATGAGCTTTGAGTAATGAGCAGGTGAAAAAAAAACACTGCAATTCCTTCACTGAAGGTATACGTAGAGTTCCACATTCCCTTTCCCTGGCCAGTTAGTGCCCATTTCCAAGTGCTCGAATGCTCCTGTAAATCTCTTAACAACTTTTGCGATAAAATGCGACCTTCCCCCGCACTCTCTGAGCAAGGTTTAATTATTACTAAAAAAGAACTAGAATGCACACTTCACTTCCAACCTAAGATCCGCTTGCCCTGCAAGCATTTGTAGTGTATAAAATTAAAATATTTTTGAATTTTCAAGGGAATGAGAAAATCACAACAATTACCCCACCTTACAGTGGCAGGCACTCCTGGTTGACCTCATTTTATACTCGGGCATTCTGCTATTTGCATAGTATTATTATCATTATTACGCACTCTCTGGATGTACCGCATAGATGTAAAGAAAACAAGCACAACCTTTATGGCATTGCCAGTGCATTACATTGTATAAGTGAACTCAATACATTGCATGCAGGGCCATGACAAATTAATCAAATGTGCACCTTGAGCTTGACAGCCAAGGTTTACACCACAGCTTGCATAAAAACATGCTACTGATGGTGAGTAGCTAAACATGAGAACAATTTGTTCCCGTTAGTGGAAAAAAAGTCATGTACTTACAAATTTTATCACCCACTAAAAATTGTTTGAAAAATAGGTCCAATAATGAACTAGCAAAATTTCAGTCACATAAACGTGTACAAGAAACAGCTTTGAGAAGTAGACTCTTGAGGTAATCCTTAAATGATTTCTTAAATGTTTATATTGTAGCAATCATGTCTGATATAGCTCTCGTTTAATTCAGCCATCTATTCTTTCATGGTCTTCTGTCTTAATACTAACACACTGATTGGCATGTACTGCAAAGCTACTGATTCTTGATTCAACATTCAACAAAGTTTCAGCTGCAGCTGCTCCACTTCCAGTGAATTCATCACGCCATTTCCCTCCCACATTTAGAAGAGTCCCTACCCCCTCGCCATACCCTCATTGTCAGTAGTGTGGAGGGGAAGCATCATTCATTAAGAGGATCACGCACGCAACTGACCTGCAGCTTTGAGGAGAGCCTCTAGCCTGGCCTGGGTTACAGGGTCCACTGGATGGAGGTCGGAACTGTCACAGTCCTCTGAGGCTAGGAGGAAGCGGGAGGTCTCCAAGCAGGTCTCCTCATCCATGTCTGCAGAATCATGGACAAATGACTCCGCCTGGAATGAACAAAGCAGACAAGTCAACCAAGGCACCACCTGGCATGTTTCAACAGTACCACGTCATGATTGTGAGAACTGAATTACAAAAGCCAGTATCATCTCATTGTGTGACTTCTAACAGATTCCCTCACTTCTTCAATAGAATATGAGTGCTGAATTAATCACAGAAAGTTAAGGTATATTGTCAAACATGGCAATCCTGATACACTTTCTATAGTTAACTGACATTAGCACATTACATTTCAGATCTAGAATCTGTAAAAATCCATATTGTGCTACATCACACACACAAATCACCTATAATAATAATAATAATAATAATAATAATAATAATAATAATAATATATTTATAATATATAATAACAACAACAACAACAACAACAACAAATGATAATGTATACTCCGTGATGGACCTCTTAGGTGATCATCTTTTCAAGTAACCGACTGTAATCATTTGCCTGTACTCTGATGGGTTTTGATAGTGGGAGGAAACAAGAGAGCCCCAAGAAAACCCTCACGAACACCCATCGAAACTCCATCCACATAAGTATCATCTGTTCGATTTGGGGATCAAACTCGGGACCTCCGAGGTGTAAGGTGCGGCGCTAGCCACTGCACCACCGTGCTACCACTGAAATAACTTATACAGGGTGTTCCTCTCAGAGCCATAATAAAAGAAAAATTCATAACTTACAAAGTACTAGTTGTATTGACAGAAGGTGTGTGCCAGTTTAAAGAACAGAGGATTTTTTTTTTTACATATCTCATATACTCAATATACTTATGCACTTCATTAATACAAACATGATTCTCCAACATGCAATGATTGGTGTGGGGTCATGAAGGGCAAAATCCCGGGTTCCTTTTTGCTCTCTCAGAGACCATGGTAAGTGGACTAACATGCCTGGGCATGTTACGGATATTCCCTGTGCTTCAGCTTTCTCAAGGAACAGTTTTTAAACAAGATGGGGCTCCCCCTAACTTTGCCAATCATGTCTGCACATTCATGGATGGTGATTGCATGATGGTTTTACAGATGATCAACGTTCATTGCATGGCCCCCAAATGACCAGACCTAACTCCACCTGACTTTTTCCTGTTGAGGTTTGTCAAACACAGGTGTAGGCTACATAGGTGGGTTATTTGGAAGACTTGCGCGACAGAATTTGTGCTGCAATTAAAAACATGACCGCTCAAAATGCTTCTCAACACATGGTTGGACCTTTGCTGTGTTACCACCGGAGTATTAGACAGATTAGTGTATTAGACACGTAATAAAAAATTCAGATCTGCTCTTTACACTGGCACGCACATTCCGTCATTACAACAAGTACTTTGTAAGTTATGAATTTTTCTTTTATTATAGCTCTAAGCAGAACACCCTGTATATTGACATACATGGGTCCTCATCTGTCTGTCACAGGCTGAAGCAACACTCTAACATCATCTTGATCTTGAATGCCTCCCGTGTCAGCATCTTCCCTTTCAGGCTGAGCAAAACGTGTCAATGAACCCAACTACCACCCATTTCATAGCTCCTACATAGTATTTAAGGTCTCTTGCTTGCATATTTCAGTAAATCCCAGTCGCCACCTTTAATTTGTAAAAAATCCATCTATGAAACATATTCACTGGAACTGTGCAAGATATTCATGCCATGATCCCTACACTGGGTGCCTACCAACAGTAGGATTAACACTGTCTCGTTACAGTACTGCTTAGACCAGTGGTTTCCAACCTTTTACCAACTCCGCCCCCCTAAACATGGTTCCATAAATGTGCGACCCCCCCCCCCCCCTCCTCCTCCCCTCCCCCGGCCCTTTCTATAACTGCCCCCTTTCCGGGAAACACACTCTATACAGTCACAAAAATGGTTAAATTGGCACAGAAATTGCAAAAAATAAGTAAAGTTTAACCAATGCCCAGGACCTCCTGATTAGCAGTCGGACGCCTTATCCACTATGCCTACCTGCTCTGCTCCTACTATGCAACAATGCACAAGTCATAAATTAGCTATAATAATAATAATAATGAAACTATAATAATATTGTTCAACAGGATCAAACACATATGATGAATTTACCCCTTTTTGTTCAGCAAAACCACATGCATCCAGGATTTCCCTATATGACAGTACTGATAAATGATACAAGGAAGGAACAACTTCCTTCAACATATCTTAAATAGTACAGATCACCACAAGGTTACAATAATGAAATTCACGTTAATAAAATCTAATGTAAACATAATTATTAGATGCCTTTATGCAAAAATTCTGGACAACTGTGGAACCTGCAGCAATTATACAATCACAAATACAGTGCACCAACAGGTGAGAACCCGATCAATTTAACTGCAGAAGTCGCCCTGAGAATATTGGCAACAATGATCGGATACGCTGAATAAGTAGTACTCTTGCAGCAAAGTTAAAGACTCTCTTCTGCACTCTTCTGCAACTCTGAAGTAAACTCGGTGTTGTTATTACTTTGTAATAGTGCACCAGATCAGATGAGTCATGCTAATTCCCTGCAGCCTATCATATATTAAATTTTACTGATAATAATAAATTATGGATCGAGAGTATAAAATATCTCTAATGTCCCAACATTTCCTAAGAAAACTGACCAATGCAAACTTGCTTGGAAATATATCTATTTTGAATCATTGTTTACATCACGATGCAAAAAAAAAAAACACTCGGAGGACACAAGACTGTGCAATGTCCAGGGTCCAACTTATCATGTGCCTTGAACAAAATAGGAAAAAAAATTCCCTTCAACTAAACTGTTCAGTAGAACACGATCTCACACGCAGCTAGATGAGTAACCGCACTTTCAAGCTTCACCCCCGTATAATGACAATATTCAGATAAGAGTGTGAAAGGGGTCTATACATATTTGCCGTGCTATAAGTTTCTGCAAATGCACAACCTAATCTTTGCACTCCTGATTATTAAGTGGACCAGGCCTCTACCTTACTCCCGACGCCTGATGCATCAGAACTAGGCCTAACTGATTACTACAATTTTAATGCGACTCTCCTAAATCTCCAAGTAAATCTACCACAAATCCAAACAGCAGAAAAGCAATATCTTGCAATACACCAAAAGACTCGTCAAATCTTAAGACACTATCATCATTAAGCCGTCAATGCTAATGCTAATGTCTAATAATACACCTCACAGTTTTACTGCAATGTTACATACTTTCAAACCAGTTACTTAAAATCCAACTTGAACAAAGGCAAGCCCTTCACATGGGTAAAAGGAATCTCTTTGTATCACAGATGGCACTGAAGTGCTAGTGCATACTTTTCCCAAGCGATTGCAAAAAACAATGAATGAGGCTCATGTTTCTCAACTTGACCTTCAATCGCATTGTAATGCCTAAATGTTAAGAACTGTGCATGTTTTACCAAATTTAAAGTACATTATAATTCTGCCTAGGCTCATACAGATTGTGCACCATCCAAGTCCACAGTATTGTTTACCCCAGCAACCAGTGTAAGGAGAAGCAAAAATCGGGACGAGTGAAGGTGGCCCCGAGTGTTGCTTCCAATTTTTTTTTTTCCACAACTGGTTACTCAATCAGCAATCCGTAACATCTTCCCTTTAACTAAGAACTTCAGAAAATTCTCAATCTGTAAATATTTTTCACCTGACAATTGGTCCACTTGTACCAGATCAATCATTAACCACTGCAATAATAATTGTAACTTCCTACGACATCAGCCTGTGACACATGATTAAATATTATTGGCAACACTTTGACATCTGTATGGTCAATATATGTCCCATATGAGCTTATGTCCTTCATTTCCTTATTGAAAAAATTCTTATAACTGAATTTCAGGACTGGTTCACCATTAGCACTGGAATTCTCCAGCACAAAGTCAACAACAACATCAGATATTGTGTCCATCATCCCACATGCAACCCAGAGCAGCTGGATTCCAGAGATGCACTCCACCAACAATGGTGCAGTTTCCCACGATATACCAGTGAACAATGTCATTTTCTGTCTTCTGCAGCAATATGCTTGCAACCCTTCTCAGTACGTCCCTGTCTTTACGTAATAAACAAATTGGTATTTCCATTTTATCCACCATTGATGTGCGACTTAACTTTGTTTAAAGCTCACAAAAACACAAATCGATGCTCAATTGACAATCCCCCTCAAAAAACTGGCATACATATTCGCAATACGCTAAATTAACATACTTCAGCTCAACGGCCAGACTGAAAGGATCTGTAACATCTAATGGCCCTCTATTTGCAACTTCATACATCAAAAGCCGCAAGTCAATGTTATTTCATTTCTGATCACCATTTTGAATGAAAAATGTAAGCTTATCATAATGTAGCACTGTTTCTGGAGGTGGCATAGCAAGGCATGTTATCACAGACCATGAATACTGAAAATCTTCATTGTTTGGAAGCAATCATGAATGTCCCAAGAGTCAACTACAAAAGGCATGTAAATGTTATCGTCAGTTGACAGAAACTCGAGACAATTAATAATTGTCCAGCTACAGTGATGCGGTCAGAAGGTCCAGTGTACCATCTTCTTTTGTCTATACAGTTGCCTTTTGGTCATAGTCTACTGCTGACAAGGACCAACCAACATTCAGATATACAGGCTATGAACACATTTTAAAACGCAAAATCTTGATTAACCTTATTTCACAAACTGAAAAGGTACTTCACTGCAAGATGCCCTATAATACATTTTCACATGAATATTTTGTGGAAAATCTGAACAACTTGTGCACTGATTTTGGTGGGTAGACCATTTAACGCATTACCTCTGAACAAAAACAACATCTATTGCTATAAATTCAAATAAAACTGATATAAGGCAGGTGTATTCAACTTTGTAAACCTGAATTCTCCCTCAATATCAGTAATTGATACAACTGACACTACCCTGGAATATCTAATGATGTTGTATTGACAAAATTAACTTTCTCCTTCTTTGTGCATCATTGATGGCAGGACCATGTAGTGCAAAATTCACTTATTATTTCACAACGTAAGATATGCTTGCAATCCTAAGGTGAACATTTTGCATCCACTTATTGCGAGCCATGATGGCTCCCTGACTGCAGCATGCGAGTACATGAGCTGGAGGATATGAAGATTGCTACAATACGAGTACATTACACTGATTACAGGGTCATGGCTTAGCCATTTAATGGGGTGAACATACATGATGGCTGCTTGCACTAATGGTTCCTCAGATCATGTGGACCAATTGTATTCCCAAGTTTTCACATTTACTCTTAATATTCCCTTGCAGGGCTATCAATTTCCACTGTGTCACAAGGTGCGACTCTGGCCAGATTTGTCTTCTAATGAGGATGTAAGTCGAAATGATTTCTGACTCACACTGTCTTTCTGACAGGGTGTTCCCAATGTCCTTAGAACAGCCCACAGCGACCATAAATCATGTTACTGGCAAGCCCTGTCAGCCTTGCTGACAGCAAAATGCCAGTATCAATGGCAAATCATATTTATCTGCCAGTGCCATTCATTCCTGACTCATGGAATAGATAGCAGAATAAGCATTTCTGCTTGAAAAGTCAGCCAACCTGTTTAGCATCTTAATGTTCCCTGTCCTTAACTGCCTTTTCCACCTAATATCCTGATTTAAAATATCAGACACTTTCTTCCTTAGGCATCATGTCACTGCAGCCTGAGCCTTTCCTTTTGTTTCTCCTGCATGGCCAAGTAATCCTAGCAAGTGTGTATCCGAAAATGGTCAAGTAGTATGAAAGTTGCCTGAATTATTCTTGGCATTGTGCCAATGTTTTCAGCAGTAATTACTGCAGTCTGCAGGTGCAGATACATACATCAGGGGCCATCGTCATGATATAGGTACAGCGTCACACGACATCTGGTTTTGAGTTGAGTGGGTGTCATCATGACCGCCTGTTTCTTAGTGTCAGTTCAACCATGTCAGACGCAATAGGAAACTCAGAATCTTATCTGCACCAGTGTCAGTTCGACAATCTGATGCATTTCTCTCTCTCCCCCTCTCCCCCACCCTCCAATCAAATAGGCTCAAATAGTAGCAAGCAAGAAGATTCTTTAAGCATCGAATCTGGAGAAACGGGTGTTTAGTGAAAATCTCTGATTCTTGTCCTATTAGTGAACCCGTGGCCAAAATTGGGCAAAGCCTGTAATCAGTATGAGAGTGACAATCAAACAACTTTAATGAGACGGCCCACTGATTTACCATATGGTACTACTCTTCATGCATAGATGGTGCATGCTTCCCCTGCACATTACTGCCACCCTCTGGTCGTCTGAGATACCGTTACTATCAGGTCATACAAACATCCGATGGAGAGAATAAGCCTATTAGAAGAGAGAGTCTCAAATCAGCTATCAGGTGACTTTTCATCCATTCTCATTACTCCTTGCATCAGCATCCATCGTCATTGGGCGGGCTTTGATGAAAATCACGAATTCCTAGACACAACCAGTTGCATGAACAAATAAAAGGTTTCCTGCCTATGGATATGAGGAAAAACCATTAGGCAAAGGTCCCTTCTCTCCCATTTCAGCTCTGCATAGAAGATATTGATATCTATTAAAGTATGGCGGTGAGATTCATGGTAAATCCAAAAAAGTGGTTAATTATGTGTCATTCTGTATTAATTAATGAATAAAAATGAACAACTTGTTCTCCATTAACAATTAATCATGTATTGTGCACACTGTAAATGACACAGCGCCACACACCGAGACGGATTTATCCCCTGACCGCCCTTAGGCAGTTCAGATCCCCCCTCCTCCCCAATATGCCCCTTAAAAATGCAAGTTTTCTCTTGTGTTCCCTCCTTTATTTTAATTTATTGTATTTTATCCTAAAATTTTCATATCCCAGGTTGCGGCTGCCCCTAGGCAATTGCCTTTTCTGACTAATGGTAAATCCAGCGCTGGCCACAAAGCATTCAAAGACCATCATGGAGAAACAACTTTTTAATATTCCTGTGATGCTTTTCTGTTGCTAAAAAGCATTTCAAAAAAACATTACAAGGGCATTAAAGATTGATGTTCCACGAGACTCAGTAGTGATGCTCTTTTAATGTTTTGCGGTTTACAGTGTACTACTAACCCCAAAAGTAATGTCGCACTGTGATGGCACCTGCGACTTGTTGTTTAGCATGGGCGTTGCCGAGTTACGGATGTTAATTTGGCAACATTCCGGTATCCCCAACCCACGCTAAACAACAAGTCGTGGACGCTATCACATAAGTGCGACATCACTTTTGGGGTTAATAGTACACAATTCTGCCCTGGTCAGAAAAGGCTGTACAATCCGCCTCCATTAGACAGCTCCAGTTGTCTAAGAGACAGGAACATATGACCTTACCGCATACTTCAGATATGGATTTTCCCCTGTTCACAACAGAATCGTGGGAGTCAACTAATGAGCCTCCACCCCAGCGCATCGTTGTTCTAAACTACTCGGTATGAAAAGAAACGGCCAATGTGCATCAGCCAGAAAGCGACTCTCACCTCCGAGACATCCTCGTCGTCGCTCTCAGACGAATCGGAGAGGAACCTGGCCTGCAGCTCCGAGAAGGTCTCGGTGTCTGACTTGGTTGGACTGGAGACCTGCGATGAGGAGGTCCCAGCGGTGGCTCCTTCCGGCTGCTGCTGTTGCGCCGCAGCCGCAGTCACTGCCTTTCCCCTTCCCCTGCTGCCAGGGGTGCTCATCTCCTGGCCCGCATTCTGCATCTTGTCCCCTCAGCACTTGCTTGTCTACTGGCAGTCTGGAAGTAAGTTAGCACCCACTTTTTTCTCTCTCTCTGCTCTGGTCGGAATCGCTTTTCCCCCCCTTGTTCTATCACTTCAACCCAGCCCTAGAGTGGAACTAATCCAGGGGCGGGCATGCACACACACACTTCTTTTTTTCACTCACTCACACACACTGGCAGTCCAGAGGGGGGGCCGCGGGCTTAGCCAGGGTCGCGGTGGCAGTGCTTACAAGTAATGGTTGTTACTTTATGTGTGTATAAAAAAAAGGTCTAAGCCCCGCAATTAGTGTCCGCCATGTTTGCATGACGGAAACCCCCCCCTCCTCACCCCCCTCCAAGTTACCCGGATGAGAATTACCCTCCCCTCCCACCCCGACCGCCTTCCCCCTCTACTACCGTGTAGTAAAATCGGGCCGGAATCAACACAGCAGCTGGCGGTCGCAGAAGGCAGCTAGTAGCAGTCAGCTGGATTACGACAAAATAGCGGGCTGGAACATTCGGTAGGGCAGGGCATCAAGATTATGACCTCCCTAGGTCATAGGTCATCCCCCTGTCCAAATGGCACATCGCGATATCGGATGATACGGTATAAAATCGGCTAATGGGGCAAGAACATCATGAAAGGAGGCATTATTAACTATCTATTAATTAATATTTGTGACTAACAGGAGCGCCAATAGCATCTGTAAGAAGTACTATAACACGCAAAAAGATTGTCGCACTGTATCCTTGTGGTGTCCGCGACTTGTTGTTTATCCTACAATGCAGTGACGTAGCCAGGGGGGCGCCCCCCTTCCCCCCGAGCTCTTGTGGATTATTGTTGTTGTTGTTATTATTATTATTAATTATTATTATTATTATTATTATTATTATTATCATCATCATCAAAAAAATCATGTTTTCAAATTAGTAATTCAGGATTTTTGGGGGAAAAAGTGCTACCAATTTCAACAAATGTCCCACATTCACCTAAGCTCGTGTGACCTTCAACCAAAAAAATGTTTCCTCCTCCCCACCCTTTTCGGTTTATGCCCCCCCCCCCTCCCCGAACTGGAATCCTGGCTACGCCACTGCTACATTGCAAGATTGATATCCTAAGATATCGCAACCACAAAACATTTCCTACATATCCTACACTGTAAACCGCAAAACATTAAAAGAACATCACCAGTGAGTCTCTCATGCAACATCAATTTATAATGCTCTTTAATGCTCCTGTGATGCTTTTTTTGTTGCTAAAAGCATTACAAGAGCATTAAAATTAATGTTCCATGAGAGACTCACCAGCGATGCTCTTTTAATGTTTTGCGGTTTACAGTGTAGGATAAACAAGTCGCGGACACCACATGGATACAGTTCGACAATCTTTTTTGCGTGTTATAGTGCACTATTTGTACTTTTATTCTTTCCTTCGCGTACCGGTAACATTTCTGATTTTATTCTGAGTTTCCTGGGTGCTACGTAATTACCTGCATTCCGCTGAATTTATTTTAAAACAATGAAAAAGTGGGCTGGCAAATAAACTCATAATCACATCTCTACCCTCTTGCTTGTCTAATTGTCACCCCTTTTTTCTTTTTCTTTTCTTTCTCTTTTGCTAAGGGTACCTTGCATTTCGAAACTATGTAGACCAAACATGCAACTGTAACAGCCTTTTGACACGGCACTCCCGGGTTAGCAACAAGTATGTGTTGGAAACCCGCAGTCAATATCGGCGGAACCCTGCACGATCAAATCAATCGCCCACGCCCCCCC
>KZ537964.1:175547-200045 GCA_000934665.2 Catajapyx aquilonaris
CCCCCCTCTCTTTTCCACCTCCTCTTTTATTCAATGGGCGAGCAGTGGCATCTGTTGGGACGAATTTGAACTGACTGGGAAAGCGGTGCGTTCGAGACGCCGCCACAGGAACAGACCCGAATTCCTTCGCCATTGAGTCACGGACACACGTGGATAACTGTTCTTTTGATTAAATATTCTCTGCCATTTTGTGGAATGACCTATGACCCCTTTCCGACTATCACAAAACGCGTTCCTTTGTGACTACCACATTCCAGGGAGTTGATTGTAATCAGGTGTTTCTCAATTATGCTGAGCTGATACCGGCGGGGCATTGCACCACTCTACGTGAAATTGTGCAAATATAATAATTATGCATTGGAAATACCTGTAAATGGGCTTCTCTTAATTTGCATTCATGCATCCAGAACAAAGACTATAAGCTATTAGATGCCTGCAGTGTCAGTACAATTCGATGGAGGTCTGCATCACTACCCTAACGACAACAATAATTTCATAGGCTGCACTTGTAGCACTATCATAGTGCAACAAATTGAACAAAAAGACCCCCCATAACAGATGGCATTCCTTCACCTGAAAATCAATTACTTTCTTAGCATTATTTCCACTACTTTGGCACAATTGGTTAAATAATTACCTATTTTCTCGTGCTGTAGGCTGTATTTATATCTACACTGCCCACGCTTACTGTCACGTAGGTAGGCTTAATTGTGCCATTGAGCTACACCAGTATTTCTTCAGGTTACTCTTTTAAAATTTATGCCAATTATGTGTATAACATATTTGAAAGCAGGCTTTGTTAATATAATGTAACATGCAGGTGCACCATTGAAAGAGGGCTGGTGAAACCAACTGTAAGCACCAATTGCCCAACTTTTGATGACCTGCTTGGAAATACTAGTAGCCAAGTAGCAAATGTAACTGAATAATCAGCATTCAACGTGACTGCACTCTACAGGGTAGGTAACTGCCTAAACTAACGTGACTGCACTCTACAGGGTAGGTAACTGCCTAAACTGACACCTCCAACGATGGTGACGCATTATTCACTCCAATCATGCACAAATTGTCCCAATGTCAAATCCCGATGTGTATGCAGCAACAAAGTATGCATGCGTGACTGGAGTCAATACTCCATCATTTGTCCCATCCAGGGGTGGATTACCCATAAGGCCACACTAGGCCATGGCCTAGGGCGGCATATTTTGAAGGGCGGCAACCGGCAAGTTTAAATAAAGCAATGTTATATCAATATATTAAGCAATGCAGTATTATTATTCATATTATATTAGCACGTATTTTCGAGCCAGTCAGACAGCTTTTGGAGACAGATAATAAAACAGTTACAGGCTGCAGACGCGGCTAAAGCAGCGGTTCTCAAACTGTGGGGCGCCCCCCCCCCCTGGCTTATATCCGATGTGCTTATATCCGATGTGCTTACAGTATAGGAGGATTCCACTGTACTTTTCCAGTTATTAGCCTACATTCACCTAAGATTGTATGACCTTGAACAACAACAAAATTCCGCCTGCGGCGGGCTCATTCAGTTTGGGGAGGGAGGGGGGGGCGAAATCTGAAATTACTTTCTAGGGGGCCCCGATGTGGCAAAGTTTGAGATGCGAGGTGGCTCCCCTAAGGGTACGAGTAGGGCGTGCCAAATGAACCATAATGGTACACAAAAAATACCATAATTTCGTACAGCCCAATGTTACTCTGTAATTCCACTTCCATGAAAAAAGTGATACGGTACCAATTTCGTCAAATACACACCCCGACACACCTATTCAAATCTTCCAGTCAGTTACATTCACCTAAGCACCTTGAACGAAAAAAAATTTAAATTAACTCTCATTTTAATTAAATACGCGATTTTGGCAATGGCTGTGAGCAAGGTGTAGCCTACGTCTATCTTTGAACGTCATCTATCGCCCTTGGCATGGTATAGGGGGTGCGATGACGAGGACCAACTGTCTTCAAAGGGGTGCGGAGGCCCGAAAAGGTTAAGAACCACTGGCCTAAACCGTGTCCACCGCAAGTCCACCGTGTCCCCCCCCCGCCTGCCCTGATGTTTCCGGGGGCGGAAATTTCAGGACTGGCCTAGGGCGGCAAAGAAGGCTAATCCGCCCCTGGTCCCATCCAATTGTTGCTAGTGTGCACTTGGACTGTGCACTAACCTGTATATGGTAGGTAGTCTGGGTCATTGATTCATAAGTTTACTCCACCAATCATTGATCCCTAGTTTGTTACTGTTGGTGAATCACAAACTATACGCAGAACACCAATTAGTGCAGACACTTGTATGAAATCCAACGTTGCAGCGTATGAAACTGCCTCAACTTTTCCCGAACATGCACAACACATACTCTGTCGCTTTGTTGCTGTAATGTGTCATTTCCAAATTCCTATTAATGCATTCCAAATCTTCAAAATAATACGAGCAAGGACATTCCCTTCAGAAAAAAATGGTAGTAAGATCCATGGCGGAATGTAAGTACTGAAACAAGGCAAGGGCATGCACCAATTGATTTTAAGCTGTACAGTGTTGGATGTTAATTGCATTGTACTGCTAGCGACATTTTCGGCAGAAGAATGAATCTTGCTCGCACGGCTTGCACTATCCACAGCTTCGATTTGTTCTTCTGCCGCTTCGGAAAATGTCGCTAGCAGTACAAAGCGATTAATGCTCAACACTGTACAGTGCTGGCCAATAATCGAGGCAACCGCCAGCGACATTTTTCCGAAGCGGAAGAAGAAGGAATCTGGCTCGCCTGGCTTGTAGCATGCTTATCTTCGATTCCTTCTTCTGCCGCTTCGGAAAAATGTCGCTGGCGGTTCCCTCGATTATTGGCCAGCACTGTACCTATAGGTCTTACTCAAGTAATTCCCATATTAATTCTCGGCCTCCTTTCTGAAACCCATTCCTTGAGCCACTCCATAAAAGGGTATTAAATGCAATCTATATCTTCAAAATAAATAAACATAAGTCATACTCCCCATGAACAAAAATTCATAATCTTATTACCAACATGCACCACAATGTGTAACATGTATAAATCAGAAACGGTTGCATGATTAACAGTAAATCCATAGCAAATGTTCGGCGTACATTATTCGCGTGAAATCAATCCCTCTGGAATTACTATTGATCACACAATCGATCTTCAATTAATCAAGTTTAGCAGACCGGCCTGCACAGTGTAATTATTCAATTACCAGTACTCTCTCCAGCACACGCCACAACATGTGTCCAGCAACCACAGGGCCTGTGACCACCACTCGTTTAAGAGCAGATCCGCAGCCACCCGAACCCGACCCCATTCAAAGTGGGAGGGCAAAGCGCGACCCCAGTGCCCTCCAGTGTCAACCCCGCGAACCATCTAATAATTACAAAGGAAAGAAAAAAAAAGTGCGGACCAAATGAATATTCCATACCGAAAAAAAATTATGCCGATGTTGCCATATCTACTGACACATTTTAATTTGCAGGCATCAGCAGGGGGGGTGCCAACCGCACTTCTGCATGTAGTAGGCCTTCAACTGTACAAGTGGGGGTTGTCAACACTGCTGATTACTCACAATGCGGCATATGCACGTAAGCGATCGCGTCAAGAGCCCCCCCTCCCGCAATGACCTTACTTTATGAGGTACTCGACCACGAAACAAAAGCCCATGTATGACTTCCTGTTGCCAGCAAATATGTGCTACTTTCGCTTACTGTCAATAACTACTTAATTTATACAGTGCACGTGTATACACCCAACAGTGTTTATCTGGCTTATTAACCGCAAACAAAAATAAGCCGCCCCCCTCTCTCCTATCGGTTTGTAAATAAACATCGCTTGCCACATTTTCCTAAATTTTACTGGGATGGACATTAAATATGGCAACACTGTCCCGATTAGCATCCGGAAGGATCGCCTCTAGTTGTGACGTCACTCGATTAGTGACGGGAAAAATTGAAACGGAAAAAAAAATCCAGCCTTGGAACATGTACCGGATACGATCCATTTAACATACACTATTAAAAAATTAAATGCCAAAAAAAATCAGCACTGAACACAGGCTTGTGTACAGTACACTAGGCCTGGGTATGTGCACAAGCCTATTCGCTAATGACGAGGGGAGGTCATATGCACACACACACTCACTAAAATACAAACTGCAACAAACCCGTGCGAATTTTTTTTTGGTTCCGCTCCGTGAATTATCCGATTGTTGCTGGGGTTTTCTCTTAAATCCACAGGAGGTGCACCCCTCCGCCTCCTTATTGTTGCGCACACTTTTTTTTTTTTTGCAAAGTCCTTTTTTGGTCCGGGATGCCGAATATCCCGAGTTGCACGGAATCGCACGCACTACTGAGGGACTGAGAGGAGGGGGGACAACTAGAGGGTGGAGGGGATGGGCAGGGGGAAGGGGAGGGAGGGGGGGGGAGAGAACAAATTTTTGGACACACGGAACAGGGACTGGAGGCCGAATTTTTGCTAACTAAAGGAACACTGATTTTTTTTTTCGCAAAATGGTGCTGAACAAGGAACGGCGGAACGAGGGCGATTGGTTATATTAGCTGCGTGATTGCATGGATTGTGGCGGTTAGTTGCTATATTAGCTGCATTGGGAAGTAGCTTAGGCTGCACTACCGGCTGGACACGTCGCCTGTACGTTCAACGCAGATACAATCACGTTTCCTGCCCATACATGACGAGATTAAACATACATAAAAAGTCAATAACGGTGTATACAATACGTCATTATTGATAACTAATGTACAAGCGGAAAATAGCTGTTACACGAACCGGGTGGACGTGTTCCTACTCACGGAAAACCGGTTAGTTGGCATCGGTTAGCGTTGAAGCCGAGTTGGGCGGCCATATTGGAGGTCTGGACCAATCACAGGGCGGTTCGTGGTTCGGAGCGCCAGTATGGCAGAATGCATATGATGGCTGGCCAATGGGACACCAGCTAATGCGGCACGTGACTTTGACGAATAAAGATGGCGCCACTCGTCTGGCACGCGACGTGACATGGCTGGAGCGCATGCGCAGGGGGGAAGATCGGCGCAGCATTTGAAGTTGAATTTTTTTTGGATCTCATTTTCAGTGTTGCATTTCTTCAAAATGGCCTAATTAAAGTCTGCAATTGACATGATTTATTCTTGTACGGTGCTGCAGTATGTACAAGGGTTCAATGAGGTTCGGCGCAATTTGTGCATTCCAATTAAAACAGTTTGTGGACCAACATGTTCATAAATATTGAACTAGAGTTTTTAATACATGCTTTGCAGGGTTACATTTTTTGCAAAATTCTGGTTGTTCAGTCTTGTCTCGGTATAATGTATGGTGTATAAAAATCACCTGACAGCATGTCAACATTTCACTAGGGAATATATACAGTTTTCTTTATACATTGCGATAATTCGTACCTTTCACCCGCCTCGAAGAATAACATTAGTGGGACAAACCTTCAGGCCAACTCTTAGTTTTACTTAAGTTTGTCATACTGGAATGTGGAGATCCGGGTCGTCAAATATGAATTTTCTGCTTGGCATCTTGACGTTCCTATCCACTGTGAGGATTAGTTAAGGAGTACGTCTCTCAAATTGTCAATTTACAACATGCACAATAATGGTACCGGTAATAAAAGTTTTAAATATTACTTACAATATTACCACAATTACTCATTTAAAAACATTCTCCAAGTCTCCTAAGGGCCAGTTTCACCAACAGCAGTTTATGATAAAACTGCAGTTCTTTCCGAAAATCAATACAAATACGTAGGGATTTCCCAAAAGAACCAGGGTTTTAACATATACCGCTCTTGGTGAAATCTGCCCAAAGTCATCTTTATGGATTTATGAACAACATTATGAAGACCTCCTCATAATATTTTCAGCAGGTACATGTTTACACCTGACTTTGAGCCACTTCACACCAAAAGGATATTTGTGAAGCAGTTTGAAGAGGCCTGTTCCAAGCATCATTGGTATGCCCATGATAATGCACTCGCTAACTCCAGATATGACGTCCTTCTGGCCGTAGTAGGCAGCATCAAACAAGTGATCAGAAGTCTTCTCAAACTAAAGGAATTGTAAAATTATGCGGTTAAGAAACTTGTCATTTGCGATGCTCTTCAAGTAAGTACAGGTGAGCACATACCGACGCCAGCATAAGCACAGATTCCTTCATCTTGGCCAATCCCTGCCTGGTGATTCCAAGAACTTCCCCTCTGCAAGTCATAAGGTCAGCCACTAACATCAAGTGGCGTATGTCAATGCTCATGCCGTGACTTTCCATGGTGTACTGGATCTCGTTGATAATGGTAGCCCTGCAAAATCAAAAGGACATGACGCAAGATGGTTGGCAAATATTGGACACTCCAATAGAACCGTTACCAAGTTCTTGCCGTTACTCATTAGGTGCTAGGGATCTAGCGTTGTCTCTCCGTACAAATCAAAAGATCCTTGACAAAGAAAATTACAATGAAAAAACTCTTACCTGGCTGCTTCAATCCCAAGAGTTGAAAATACTTCCATAGTGTTGTTTGAAGTAGTAGCAGTGCCATTGACTCCCCTAGTGGCAATAACCTCCCTCAGATTGTCTCCTTCCACGTACAATTTGAAGGTCAACACAGGTCCTGTGTCATCCACGTGGATAACAGCCCTGTCAACAGTAGGTAAGCCCTTGACCACGACCTTAGGCACTTGCATCTTCAGGTGCTCCAGGGCGTAGTATATGTTGGGGGCATTCTTGCTCTCACTTGGACGCACCGTTATCAGGGTTTCTGACCGGCACGTCACATCCCCAGGCTTCACTTTCAGGCGAGAGGTCAAAATGCTGGAAAAAGTTGGATGACAAAAGTAATACTGTATGCACATCTCTACTACGCTTGCCTCACCTGTATCTAATGGTATCGACATCCACCTCAAGTTTCAGAAGCCGGATCCTATCCATGTCAAGCTTGATAAGCAAAAAAGCATCATCTTGCACATACACCTCCTCGAGATATTCGCAAATCTCCCCCAACGTAGTCTTCTCAATGCGTCCTTTGACCCTCCTGGCAAACTCTTGGTCCCTGTTGTTGGCCAGCTGCACCGAAATAATCGGAGTGCTGATGTTCCTACTGGCATTAATGATCTCCTTGATTCGAGGCACTCCCAAGGTAATGTTCATGGAAGCTACTCCAGCAAAATGGAAGGTCTTCAAGGTCATCTGTGTGCCCGGTTCACCTATGCTCTGACCAGCAAGTGCACCAACAGCAGTCCCTGGCTCGATCCTGGCATGCATGTACTTCTCTCTGTGTAATTACACATTCAAAGCATATGTGTTAATATGTCATGGAACAAGTCTTCTAATATGCAACCCATGGACACGCCTCACCTGCAGGTCTGAAAGAATTCTACGAGCTGGCTAACAGTAATCCTCTGCAGGTAGTTCTCCACTTTCGTTATCTTTCCCGCCTCATTCTTCTGGTGCAAACCATGTTCATCCCACACCTTCTGAACCTTCGCAGCTACTCCCTGGACAAACTTCATCACTTCGTCCTTAAACTCCTTCCCGCAGCCTCCCATTGCATCCTCTACATTCGTCAGCTCCTCTGCTGCTTTCAGAATTGACTGTGCATCTAAGGATTCCTCGTTCGGAAAGGGGTACACCGCCTTCACATGATCCAGCACTCGTGCAAAGTCCACTGGGCGGTCCTTGCCCTCCATGTAAGTAGGGTCCAGGCCGTCTCCACCGTAACAGAACTGGATAATGTCCCCCTTGGAGCTACGCACTGTCATGTCGTAATGGGAAAATAGGTCCTCCAGATTCTGGTGGATGATACGAGAAGAGATTATTCAGCCATTACAATTTTATAAACTCCTTACTCCCACCTCCACACAACGTGACACTAATTTTTCTTTATACCTTACAGGTAGACCCCATTTCACCTCCCTCTTCGCTCACCTTCATAAGCCTCCTCTGCATGTACCCAGTCTCTGCAGTCTTGACAGCAGTATCGACCAGGCCTTCCCTCCCACCCATGGTGTGAAAGAAAAACTCGGTGGGGGTCAGCCCAGAGTAGAAGCTGTTCTCCACGAATCCTTTGGCGGCAGGAATCTTAGAGTGGCGCTCAAAATGAGGGAGAGCTCTGTCTTCAAATCCATTGGGAACCCTCTTTCCGCTTATAGCTTGCTGGCCCACACATGCTATCATTTGGGAGATGTTGATGAATGAACCCTTTGATCCACACACAGCCATGATCAAGGGGGAGTTACTCTTGTGCAGTTCCTGTCGAGAAAGAGAAAAATCTGATCATCTGTGCAAGTAAAATTATTTGAGTATAGTACAACATAAACTGGAGTGCCTGCCTGGAATCAGTAAAAGGAAACCATCGCAAAAAGGTGAAAAGCCACTTGCCTGCAGACAGGCCTTTCCAGCATGATCTCGAATGACGGAGAGTTCCTTGAGGATCACTGCCTCCAGGGTCTCCTCTTCACTGCATCCTGGCTGGGATTGCAGCTTCCCTTCATTCAGCTGTCGGATGTACTTATCACAATTGGTATACCCATCTTCCAGCAGGTTGCGCTTAGCCTTCAGCAGCCCTGCCCCAGGAGTCACATCCCCAATCCCAATGGAGAAGCCGCGGTTCATCAGGAAGTAGGAGCAGACCCGACCCAGGCGCCACATGGCACGTGCAGCCTCCTCTTTGCCCCAGTCCCGGAGGAGTATGTAAAAGATGCTGGACTTGGAGCCTGACCCAAGTGTAGCCTTGTCCATAGTACCTGCTAGCAGCTCTGAGTTGCGAATAACCACAACTGAAAGGGAGAAGCCATGAAAAGTGTAGATTCACAGCCAAAAAATCGATGTTACATTGGAAAATGACTAGGCCTATATAGTAAAAGTTGTTTGGACATTGCTTGTCTGGTTGCTGAACTAGCAACTACACCTCTTCTGGTCATTTTCTTGAGGTTCAATTAGTAATGCAAAGCAGGGTTGTGAACCGAACCTCCCTCCGGAACCGGGTTCAACTCCGGAGGCATTGGCCCGAACCAAACGCCGGAGCAAGCTGGCAAGCTCCCAACCAAACTCCGGACCCGCTCCAACATTGGCTCCATTGTCCCTCCGAACCAAGCTCCGATGCGTGCTCCAAACCGGCTCTACTCCTCCGGAGTGGCTCCGCTGTTATACGGTTTTGCGGAGCAAGGTTCGGTTCGGTTCACAATTCTGATGCAAAGACAATCACTTACATGAATCATTGGAGCACATATCCTCTCCACTTGTGTAAGCTTTTCCCTTGGTGCGAAGATTTGCCTTCACCTTGCATGCCTTGTTTGGCCTTAGAATCAAACTGAAGATTTGCTTGCCGGTCCACAGGGCCACAGGCTAAATTTTAAAAATTAACTAACAATTAGTTTCAACACTCGAGCTGGAACAAGTCATAATCAATAATTTATTACCGTAATAAACAGGGAATCATGAACTCGATTTGGCTTTCACAAGATATCAATAATTGTTATCAAGTGTTAACCATATGAAAAATCCTGCATCCATGAGTCCCAAAATGCATCAGTGAATTGTGCTGGCAGTGCATTTACTTTTCCTACACTTAACCACAATAAATTGGTTCATTTCTCAAGTGTAAACTCACCTTCATAATGGCTGGTGGAGGGAAGTCAATCTTCATGCCAAGGTCGTCTCCAGCAAGCAAATAGGACGCTATCTGGCAGGCCTTTGCCTTGTCAAAGAAGGTGTCCTTCTGTGTAAGAAGGTAGGAGCCAGTGATGAAGTCCTGGATGGCAGCTATCAGCAGCTCCCCATTGCGAGGTGTCACCAGGTTTGAAGTGTTCTATTTCAAAAATTAGACGGTCAAAAAATTAAGACTCCCAGAATAACAGGCACACCGGATTTAGACCAAAACTCACCCCCATAAGAACGTAAGCTTCAGCCCTGGCCTCCTCAGTCTGCGGCAAATGCAGATTCATCTCGTCACCATCAAAATCTGCGTTGTATGGAGTGCACGCACATTCATTGAACCTGCAATGTACAGTAAAGTGGCAGTTACTACTTGCAGATGTACAATTCATATCCACATACGAGTTCTGATTTTATGTGGTCAACAATATACCCCCTCTAAGAATGAAGATTTCCGGGATGAGAAGTGAAAGAATGGCATCACTTTCCAAAACAGTATTGTAGCCACAATTTGACGTACAGCTTCACGTCAGACATTGCATGCAAATAAAGGTTGGCAGGGCATCATTACGTACCTGAAGGTGCGGTGCTCTAGGACCTTAGCCCTGTGACACATTATGCTAAGCTTATGTAGTGACGGCTGTCGATTGAACAGAACCATATCACCATCCATCAGGTGGCGTTCTACGATGTCACCTGGCTGAAAGTGAGAAAGTCTTCCATTAGTTACAGCCAATTGGGAAAGTTAATATTTCATTTGCAGTTGTGCACATGTAAACAAAGGTAAAGTACCCTACAAGAATAACAGGACCAGCGACTAAAAGTATGGACCAAAAAAATTGCTCCGCACCTTCAATTCCTGAGCAATCCTGTTCCTGTTCCCGTATCTTAAGAATTTCTTGACACCTGCAGGCTGGTTGGGTCCCGTAGGTCTGAGTTCCACAAAGTTGGCTCCTGGATGTACGTCAGGTCCATTGATGACCAGCTTCCTCATCAGTTCAATGTTAGATGGATTGACTCTGGCTGGGTAAGTCAACGTCTTGGCAACCAGCTTGGGCACACCCACTTCGTCTGCATTAAGATTTCAATGTAATTCTAAGTGATGTCACATGGCAGACACAACGACAAATCGAAGACTGACCTATCCTGAGGTTGGGGTCAGGAGAGATTACGGTACGGGATGTGAAGTCAACCCTCTTTCCAGAGAGGTTCCCTCGAAAGCGCCCCTGCTTTCCCTTCAGACGCTGAACAAATCCACGGGAGGCTTTCTTAGGCTGCATGTTCGGGGGAATGCCCGAAGTCTCACTGTTTATGTACAGCGCACACTGAAGTTGCAGAAAATCCCAGTCCTCGTTAATCATCTGGACCTTAGCACCCGACTGACGATGCTTTACTATCACATCATTAAGGAACACAATCTCTGTCAGCTTCATCGTCAAGTCATCTTCATTCCTGACGTGAAACGCAGAAAGTGTTTTAATTAACCATGCTTTAAAAACTAACGACTCGTTCCAGGAAAACTTACGTCCCAGACTTGAGATCCGAGATTACAGAGGGCCGAATGCAGATGGGAGGCACAGGGATCCTTGTGAGGATGAGATCCTTTGGTTTTCCATAGTCTGGATTCATGAGCAAGAATGGAATGTCCTCCTCTGGTATCCTCTCCAGAATATTCAACACCTCTTGAGGATTCATCAGGTGAACCAGAGTATTACCCAGCAGTGTGTCTATCTCTTTATTAGCTTCTATGGCATCATCATACTCCGCTGGAAAAAGTTAAATTAGAACACCCAGATTATTATAAACTCACGCAAGTGGACAAAAATTACAGTAAATAAAATTGTGACAGTGCAATGTGTGAATGTACAATTCTTAACTAATGTAGTCGAGTCTAGTATCCAGTTATTCAAACACTACAATTGGAACAATCACAGCGTGCCTCTGCACATATGAGATACGTACCTAGTTGCTCGAGAAGAGCCATGTCATGCTTTCTGGCATTCCTGAATTTTTCATGCGATATCTTGAGCAACCCAGCCTTCTTGACTACTCCATTTCTATCCCCACAGGAGCTGCAACGAGTAATTTTCTTGCAGCGGTCCAGTATCTTCTTCCGAAGGGCCTTCTTAATCAAGTACGGCAGGTTGGGGTTCTGCACTTTGCTCCTATACTGAAATTTCTCATCAGGTGGAAGTAGCATATTGGAGCAAGTCTAAAAGAGATAAAACCTCAGCTTGAGTTCCTCACACGTCATATGCAATACATATTTGTACGTGAGTTAAATTCTCATTGCCGTAACAAGCTTCTTCTGGGATAAAACGGAATGAACGTAGGTCCAGACCAACCTTGCAAACACTCTGAAGAATGTTGATTACAGCACCGAAGTATCCAACATGAAAGACAGGCAACTCCAGATCAATGTATCCATAGTGGCCCACACAGTCAAACAGTTGCAGACCACATGTCGCACATTTGTCTTCCTTTTGGCACAAGCCCTGCAGAAAAACATATTGTAATGAAGACATGCACTGTCAAATCTCAATTATGGCAATTATGCTGTGACATGTCTGCATCATTATTTTAAAAATTGATGCGCTTTTAAAGTAATCATACTATTCTCCTAGTGAGGATGTCATAGTGTAATGAAGATGCGGCAAATTGCAGCTACCAATTAGTACTCTCTAAAATCCCAATTACGGCAAGCAAACTGTGACATGTCCGCCATAATTTCTACTGTGCGTTGAAGCAGCCGTACCATTCTCCTGTCGAGGATCCCAAATGGTACGGGCGTCCTCTGGGCATCCTGATTGTAGAGATTCTTGGCCACCACATGCAGATGTGCCTGCTGCTGCATCTGCTGCGCATTCTGGACCCCAAACTGGACATGGGAGCTGCAAAAAATATCCCCCTAATTAGCTGAACACGGACATTTAAAAATGCATTATTATCACGTATAATTTACTGGAATCCATCTCAAGCCTCTTTGCAGTGGATTGTCCCCATGTGAATGACCCCCCCCGATGCAATGAAAATGTATGCTTACATCTTCCTGAGCACGTCCGTCTCCCTGAACTGCTCCTTCACCATCCTTGAGCTTCCCTTGGGCTGGCTGAGGGTCACCTGAGGTGGTCCAGCAGCATCCGAGGCGTGCGGTTGTCCTCCTGAGGAAGAGATGAACACAGTGCCGCATGCAATGTTGTTGGGGTGCGGAGGTGCGGCCCATCCCGACTCGCTCCCTCGTTGGTTCACGCCCGTCATGTGGCCTCCTTCCAGTGCAGAAGAGCTGTACAATTCTAACCCAATATGGCCACCACCTCGACTGAACCTTCCTTACAACGTGAACGTGCCTTCAAAAAGGACAAACATGGCGCCCAAATGGTCGGGGGTCAAATGTAGCGTAGCCACCCAGAGCAGTCAACTACACTAGCAGTTACTTACAGGTAGCTGCTACTAAGGCTGTTATACGCGATTTATGCTATTTAAAAATTAAAAAAACTGGCTGTTAATATCTATTTAATGAGAGTTTGTCATTAAAATGACATTATTGCAACATCGAGATTATCGGGGTAGAACTATTGCACTCCCAAAATTGGTATGTGAACTCCAAACTGCAGTGCTTGTGACATTGTGCAAGTGCACGTTGAAGATGCCCAGAGTGGCCAAATTTCCAGGAGGAGGACCACCCCCTGGCATTGGTTTTTAGCCTTAAAAGCCCTTTAGCAGTAGAAGTAGGCCGACGTTAAGCTCCACTGATAGAAGTGTAGAGTATGGTTTGTACTAGCAGCAAAAGGCCGTGTTTACATGTGAGCGATGAAACCATTTGGTTCCAAAACGCGATTGTTACTTTCGCCGCAAATAATTTGTTTCATCTATCAGCGATGCTCATTGTTGATCACATCAGTCGCATGTAAACCTGGCCTAAGGAATTCATTATGAGACGAGGAGAAAATTTCTGGAGGTAGGATTCATACAAATTGGGTTACCAAAGTCTCGATTTTATTTCGTATAATATTGATGTTGAATTGGACATAGATTACCATAAAATACTCCGTTACTTACAGTCTAACAACTAGGAAATACAGTGGTGCAGGAAATGGGGAGACGAAACAGGTTAAAATGTTGGTGCAGCATTAAAATGTATCAATGAGTACTCAAAGAGCAGATGTTTTTGCACTTACGAAAAGTGCGCACTTAGGATCCTTTCAACACGTAACATCAATAAATAAATAAAAAGAAAACGAGAACCACTCACTTAATTTGAAATTGAAATCCTGAGACAAAATTACTCGAGTCGTTAACACCCCCTATTTTTTGTAGCACCGTTTTCCAACAATTTAGACAAAGTGGACACTTATCTTGTACTAGAGTGCTTTTTTTTTGTAACGATGGTCATGTAAGGTGAAGGGGCGTCTTTAGTTTTCAGGTACGTTTTAGCTTTAAAACGAAAGTTAAATCGAACCAGCAAAAAGACACTAATGAAAAAGGGGTCTCAGCAATTCAACTCAAAAAAGAGTACAACTGACATCTTTTCATGTGCATACTGGGTCGTTGGTTGGGTAGGACGATTGGAAAATGAGGGGGGGGATTCACAGTATGTAAGTCGTAAGTGTACAGACCTTATAAAGGCCACTGTCCATACATGAGGTAGGGGCAAAGGAAGTAAGCCGCTATTCAAACTTTGGCTTCCCTCCCTATCCTCCCCAAACCCTTCCAAATATACAGTGTATAAAATATGCAGGAGGGGGGGACTGGTGGAATTGCAACAAAAAAAATGCGGAATATTGAAAAAACAAAATCCACATTTAGGGCTATGACTTAACATCATCCATAATTGCTACTGCCGTTTCACTCTCAAGTTCTGCTGCTATGCGTCTTTCACAAGCTTCCATCATCTTGATCGTCAGCTTAATCGCCTTCATTCCTTTCGTGCTGCATGCATTCTGAAATTATTACGGTGCAAATTAGTGTCACTAATTCCTTTACTACCAATTGCGCAGAAAATGTCTAAATCTACATCTTTCCATGTCATCGCCGTCTCATTATAACAACCCCTTCGCACAGCATGTTAGTGGCATGATCTTACCGTTGCTGTGAGCCTCATGAAGTCATACAACTTATTTAGAACCGCAATCATAATCTTGTAATTTTTGTCAGGTAGCATACTTCTCACTTCCATCTGGTAGGCCTGCAAAAGATTTTGACAAACAATGAATCATAATATGTGCCTAACAAGCACCTTATGCTGTGCTCCTTGCAATATGTACATCTAAAAAAATTACCTCGTCTTCCATCATGAGGTAACCAATGAGCAAGGCAACATAAGCTGCAATCATGGTGTTCTCCATGTGTCTACCAGCTTTTTGGAGCACTGAAAATGGTGTAAACCTGTTATGCATAAATGTTCATGGCAGCACCCCCCAAAAATGTCTTTCTGGACTCTGCACATCACCTGACTGGCCCAATTATATTATTCAACCACATTCCAGTTTTCAATATTTTCCCAAAATTCGCAAGTCCTCGAGGGAAATTTAAACAGTGGCTTACACTTGGCAATAGTTTCCTCGATGAACTCTTCTTGGCTCTTCTGCTTCTCCTGCTCCGCCTCCACCTCATCTTTCTTGCCATCCAGGATATCATCTGTTTTAGCCTCCTCTACACGGGCACTTGCCTCCTTGACGTAGAACAACTCAATCAGGGCCTCTACGGCACTCTGCTTTTCTGAGGAAGAAAAAGTCACTTTAGTCTCCAACTAATTTTTTAACCCAACTAGCCTCTCGATTTTTTATTACTATTTATTTTATTTTTTTATTTGCCCCTTGATAGCCGCAACGGCAACTAGCCTCTCGATTCAAGGTATCTTAACAGTTGGAACTGTATGACGTAATCCAAGATAACATTGTACAACATATTGGGCCTACAAATTGCATTGTATCCTTCAAAATACCCCAGGAATGAAAGTCAACCATAAAACCGGCCAGGCCGTGGACTCTTGGCTTAAGAGCAGACACTTCAGAACTCACTCTCAAAAAGGGAGTCGTGCAAGGGTGGTGCCTGGCAGGAAACGAGGGCCTTCCTGTTGTCATCAACGTTTTCCACCAGGTTGATAATTAATCCCGTGGACAAAATGATCACATCAAACTTCTTCTCCTCGGGAACATAATCAGGGAGCCGCAGAAGGCTGTTCAGTGTGGTGTCTATGAAGCCTATTTTCCGTCCTGCCATCAGACTGCCTATCGCTAGGGTGAGAAAAATAAAATAAAATTCATCAATATCAACAGCATAAGACTCTGGCCCCACAAAATTACATAATTTTAATTACGCATTGTCATCATATGTTATATCCATCCACAACTCAGAACAGACAAATGCACATGCATTGCATAAGGACCACTTGGCAATGTAGGACTTACAGTGGTTGCTGAAATCATGTGTGAGGTTGAGGAGAACCTTCATGGTGGAAATGAGGGCCTCCCTGACAAAAACCCCAGTGGACTCCTTGTCATTGGGGTCGATGGTTGGGTAAATGCGAATTTCCTCGCTGCAGATTCGGAACAGCTGATACACTACAGTCATGACCACACCACTCTTGTGCTGCAGAAGGTACTCCTGGTTCTCCTCATTTTGCAGCGTTACCTAATAAGCCAAGGTTGCTTGTAACTCGCTTGTAACACATTACAAATAACGCTTGTAATAAAATAATACATTTAAAAAGTAATGGAAGTATACAGTGGAGCATCGATTATCCAAATACCGAACAACCGAAGCACTGGTTAACCGAAGGCGTTCGAGTCGGCAAATTCAAAGGACATGGCACCATCCTTATCGGAAATGGCTTTCGGTTAAATTCTCCCAATTTTTTATATGTTGTAGAAAATAAATTTGTATTCAATTCTTAACATTGCGCCAAGACCTGAAAATCATCAGGTCACCCGCTACATCGGGTCAAAGGGCAGTCTACACTGTTCCCTCATAAGGTCCATCAAATGTGGTACCAACGGAACGGGCTTGATTAGCTGGTTCTGAAAAACTCCACATGTTGACCCCTGTGACCTATAGGTCACACGCTACTTCGGGTCAAATATGCAAAATATCGTTCCCTCAATTGGCCCATGTGGAGTTTTTCAGAACCAGCTAATCAAGCTCGTTCCATTGGTACCACATTTGATGGACTTTATGAGGGAACAGTAGACTGCCCTTTGACCCGATGTAGCGGGTGACCTGATGATTTTCAGGTCTTGGCGCAATGTTAAGAATTGAATACAAACTTATTTTCTACAACATATAAAAAATTGGGTGAATTTAGCCGAAAACCATTTCCTATAATGGTGGCGTGTCCTTTGCGCGCGAGATAGGTGGCAAAAAAAACGATCTCAGCTCTGAAGCAAAAGAAAATACATGTATCGGACTTCTTTTCCTAAACTGTAGGCCTACTTTTTATGTATGTAGTGTACTGTACACTACTTTACGTAAGGTATATGTATTATTATGGCGTGACTGTGATACAAAATATACAGTTTTGTTTAATATCACTGATTCCTTGTTTCATATTGTTCCGGGGAGGCGAAGTGGCGCTGCGGTAACGTATGCGCCCGCGGATGTTAAGGTCCCGGGTTCGAGCCCAACCCGGGGTTTCCTCCCTTCATCTCGCGCAGAGTAAGACCGTCTCTGGCTTCGTTTCGGGTGGCGATCCTTCCACATATGCCACCCGGGGGAGTTCACAAAACGGCACATCAACGTCTGTGCACATGCACTTTGCACATCCCCTCCCAGTTTCCCTGCCCGTGGGTCCGGGCGTATTCAAAAATAGACAACAGCCCTTTCCCTCCAATGGTGGTAATCCACCCCCCTATAGACGAAAAAAGGTCATCACGGGGTACTTCAAAAAAAATATTATAATAATAATATTGTTCCTATGACACCAGCACCAGTATAATTTTTTTTAATGATCGGTTATCCGAACACACCCAGTCCCCCATTGTTTCAGATAATAATCGATGCTCCACTGTACTGTTGTTTTCCTCTCAACAACACATTCGCACCTGAGGTTACAAATAAGACTAGGACAACAAAATGGTACAGTAGAAATGATAGTCACTCACATTCTCAAGGACCCTGAGGCAACGGTCAACCTTCCTCAGCTTATCGAGATAGGGGTCTGTTCTCATGTCGAGATCATTGACCCCAGACAGGAAGGAGATGCAGTCACACAGAGTCTGCACTAAATGGTCCAGGCCACCCAAGGTCCGCAGTTCTTCCTTAAACCACTCTCCAGCTCGACGAGACGTTAAGCTCAGGAGCGTCTCCATTGCAAGTTGGCCAGCCTGTGGGTCAGAAAAGATCAAAAAGTGCAAAATTATCCCAAAATAAGACATGCAAGAAGTAAATGCAACTAGAAGTGTTTTTACTCTCACATGACAATGTTTTCACGTCGTCATGCAGGCTTTTCTAACCAGGGTTTTATTGTCATTCTAAGTTCACACTCTTCACTCACAGTTATGTTGTCTAGGTTGAGGTGCTTCGCATGTCCTTTCTCCTGCATCTGCCAGCAGAGTTCCCTCACCCGTTGCTTATTCTTCAGCAGCTCGGCTGGAAGGACCACATCTTTGGTCAGAGGTGTGGGTCCACCACTGCTGTTGGCACTGGCTGTGGGAGAGGCAGGGGCAGCCTCTTCGCCTCCATTGCCATTCCCACCATTGCCATTGTTGCCTGGAGCAGAGGCAGAGTCCGTGTCCAGGAGGTTGAGCATCAGCTCCAAGGAGTCCCTGTCGAGGTCCATGTTGAGGCGGTCCTGACTCAGGACAAACATCACTGTGGCGGTACACAGCGAGAGGGACTGCGGAGAAACCACATGTTTTGTAGAACATCACAACCAATAGGCGACTTTTTCCCGGTGAACTACAAGTGCGAAATAATAAATTAAATTACAGGGTTCTTTGGAGAGTCATTTAAGGCACGGAAAAACTTCGCCACAGTTCCATGAGCTCTGACATGCATTCGAAAGGCAGGAGCCATGCACTTGGCCGCCAAGGACACAGCAGAGAGACACCTGCAAGACAAAGCAGTGTAAGACGCTTTCATTGGGATCCCTTAGGCTTACAAAACCCAGAAACGCAAAATCATAAATCACATCGAATACCTGGTGGCAATGGGATTATTCTCCTGCAGTGCATCCAGGATGTATTCCACATCATCATTCAGTTCTTGGAACTCACCTGATTCCTGAATCTGGTGTGCATTTTTCACATTGCGTACCACAGTGTAATACTGAAAAAAGAAGAACACCATGACAGAAGGGATTCAACTGAAATGAGTAATGAAGTGGTAAAATATCTAACAACGCTGTAGCAAACATCAACCTGCACCTTCCTAAACTCAATTATGAGCTTTTGTTAAATTACCATTACCAGTTTGCACTACCATAGTGGTCATTTTCAGTTATCAAATCCTATTACACTAATACACACATTACAAAAATGATGACACTACTCACTGCCTTAGCAGTCCGATTGATCTTGACCCTGGTGACAGGATCAGGCATAGTCTCGTCCAACTCTTCCTGCACTGACGCACCCAGTTGTGCACTCTCGCCAGCAGACATGGGCCAGGTTGTCACACGAGTCAGCTTCGATGGTGAAAACTCATCATCTTCATACTCTGCAAACTTGTTCTTCTCAGAGGCCGATTGTACAGGCTGCGAGCCTGACATCCCTGCAGCTGCAGCGGCTGCAGCTGCTGCACCACCATCATCGTGATGCCACAGCTTGTGCTTGTACAGCCCCAGTCTTTTCTTGCTTCCCGCATTGCTCAAGGTGCGGCTCTTGAAGATGCTACCCTTCTTCTTACGCCCTGGGACAGCTGGGGGTTCAGGCTGACAGCCTCGTTCTGGGTCCTCGCACTCATCAGGAGCAGGTTCTGGATCCTGTTTCTCTTTACGATGGCGGTGATCCTTTGGTTGGTCCATAGCTTCAGCATCCATGGCGTCCATAACTTTGGTCATCTGTAAAATATCCTTGGCAGCCTCAACACAATCCGCTGGTATGGCATCAGCATCTCCAACCACCTCAGCAATGCGGCGTTCCAAAGCTGCATCCTCTGCCTCCTGTGCTTCCCTTAGGTTAGTCAGCTTGTCAAACACATCGTCAGTTGTTGGTGCAGGTGCAGTGTCACTAGGAAGAAACCACATAGCAGTGCCAGAGGCTGGGTGTTGTGGTGCGGCACTGCTCTCAGATGGGGCACTACTTTTGGCCATGGAACCAGCCTTGTCATCCGAATCACTGTCAGTGTCAAAGTCACTCTTGCTCTCCATCAGCTGACGATTAACACTCAAGGCCAGTTCTTCTAGGCTCTCCGTCGAGTCTTCTGGAGCCACTGGAACGGAAGGCTCTACCAGCACCGGAGCAGGTGGCACATCTGGGACACTGGGAGTGCCAACTGGTACCTCTGGAACACTGTGAGTGCTTGGACCAACAGATGCAATCTCCGGAACACTGGGAACATCAGGAATCTCAGGTGAGACCTCTGGAACACTCTGAATGTGTGGAATAACAGGTGGTGTTTCCATAGACACAACACTTGGCATTTCAGAAGATGGAACCGAAATCCGAAGAGGTGGAACAGTTGGTGGCAACGTAGCCTTTGGATCAGCTGGTATCTCACTAGGTGCAACCTCTGGCAAAATATCTGTAACCATAAGGTCGGAAACTACAGCTACTGCTGGAAACACTGGCTCCGTCTTCTCTTCGACTGGAGTTTCACTAACAAAATTGGATGTGGTCTTGTCTTTGAATATTCGCAGCTTGATGGGAGGCTTGTCAGTGTTGTTTGTAGGCCGCTTCGGAAACACCTCCGCAGGTGGCATTGCTGCTGCTGCACCACCACTTCTGTGCCTCCCTTTGCCTTTCCCATCAGTGCCCCCGGAAGTGAAGAATTTCTTGGCACTGTACTGACGACTGTGGTTCTTCCTCTTCTCAGGCTGACTGTGAATGGGTAGTGGAGGAGAAAGTCTGTCTGAAGCAGGTGCCGCAGCCTGATCTGCTGCCCGACTCTTAAAGAACTTCCTGGGGCGAGCCTGGGGCACAGCTGGCTCAGAGGCGCCAGCTGAAGGCATACCTGTGCCGGAGGTATCATGGTCAGCATCAAACATAAAAGGGTCCTGTGAGGATGGTTCATAAGTGTGCTGCTGTGGCTGTGGCCTACGAGGGATGTCCAACTTCCTCCGTTTGCTCCCCACATGGTCATAGCGACCTTAAAAAAATAAAATTATGATTAAAATATAAGTCAAAAAGACTCCACCTGTACACTTTTACCACGTGCAGCCATAATGTGATTGGCTTTGCAACAACTGAAGAATATTTTTAAATAAGCTATGGGCAAGTCCCATGATTGTATTACAAATTTGCTGTTGCAACATGTTACTTCTGGCCAGTAACTTCTGCTAGCTGAATTTTACAGGGTGATGGGCTATCGATGCAGTGCCACTGGTCCGACTCTCAGGAGATACATCCTCTATTAATAATCACACTCTAATCAATCCGTGCAATAAAAGACAGTCACATCTCCTATCAAAGGATCTAGGTCACTCTACTCATCATTTTACTTGCAAATGTCTCCTTGTTTAGAAGCCATGCCACATATGCTATCATTTAAAAAAACGAAAATAAAAAAGTCACACAAAAAAAAACGTAGCATTGTGAAATGCATCCATCAACATGTACAACTGGCCTGCAGAGCTGAAGTTTTCATTAATATATTATACGCACCGGTGCCGTTGATGTTGGTGCTGCGAATGGATGTGAAGGAAGTGACACCCCATTTCCCTATGCTCCCTGCAGACTTCGTGGCCGAAGGCCGGGTGGCATTTTCACGGAACAAGGTGTCAAACTGGACGTTGGCATGGGAATGATGGGAAAGCTTCTTCCCATATGACTTGCTGTACCTAGACATTTTTGCACCTAATGGAGGGAAAGAAATTTGTTTAATCTTAGTAACTTGACACATCTTGTAAACAGAGTACAAAGAACAGGCATGGAAGCCAAACACATACAGTGCTAACCCATTTTACACAATGCCAGCATCATATTAACTCAAATATAATCGGCAGACCGGGTGACTGCATCAGCAAATTCCTCCTTTTCCTCCCTACATGTTCACATTCCTTGATAAGAAAGTTTTGCTGCATGGTTGCATTTGTCATAAGAAATAATTGGAGTGGAGAAAAGGATCTCGATACGTGCCCATCAACAGGTAGGAGGGTCACAAACTGCCAGATCAAAGTCTGTATTATATTGTTGGCTTAATAAAATAATGGCTTTAAGTGTGGGCACTTCCCTTCAACTGCTTTTTTAACATGCCTTATGAACAGCTGGATCACCGTAAATGCAGCAAGTCCAAGTGGCATCGCAACAATGAGCTGCAAATTATGGCCTAAGTCATGTAACAACACATGGTGCCAACAAACAATGCAACCTGTAATTGCCGGCAAGTGTTCAGGAAATTTCTGCCACAACGACAGATACTGTCGGTAATATGACAAGGCAGACGAGAGGCACGATTCAAAGACCTACAAGGTCAGCCATACAGTACATCACATTTGTAGGGAGGAGGTGCATGTTACTAAACAACAATTGCATGAAAGATTACATTTACCAGAGCCATAACAGCTTCTAGCTTCAGGTTTCTAACTCTGTTGTTATTCAGTATCAAGCCCATTACAGCTGTACAAGAACACTCAATTCATTCATCCAGTTATTAAATAGAAATCTCAGCCAGGCTGGAGAAGATAAGCACCCTTTGCCTAGGAATGTCATGATTATGCTGGAGGCTCAAGTTTTTACAACGCAACCGGAGGCAGTCATTGTAAGAGATAAGAATGATGAAAAGCAAATTAAACTGAGTTTTATCTTATTTCATACCCATTTCATCCTTGCTTTTTTTGTTTTTTTGCATGTGTTTACTAAGTCACCTGGCAACAGCTGGTTGGGATATAGGGAGAGAGAAGGGAGGAAGGTCTTTTCCCCTGCTTATGCAGCACTAAGGTCAAAGGGTTGTTATTATTAGCCACTAGTGATGCAGTCACCATGGTCACACTGATTCAAAGAAGAAAAAAAACATCTGCTGCTTCGGTATCTGGGCATGTCCTCATTGGCCATGCAAAGTACTGCAGACTAATGTTGATGCACCTAAATTGTTAGAAGTAAACAAGGGGTAAGATGCTACCAGTGTCTGGACTTGTAATCAGAATTATCAGAAAGTCGGCAGCAATGGAGATGGCACCATCGAGACCTATGTAGGACAATTACTGATGGGCCGTAAATGGTGTATAATACCCAAAGAACTTGCCAAACTTGATCTGGACACTAGATGTAGTTTAATAATGGAGTAATTTATTCATTGCCCTCAACACTTTCGATACGTTTCCATAGCACCCCAGTGATCCAGAGTCCACGCTAAGGTCACAGTTTAGGAAAGGGTAGGTTGGGGTATGTTAGATTAGGTGAGATAGGCTTAAATCACTGTCCAAGATGCAAAAGCAATGAAATCTTTCATCGTACTACTGACCCACTATCATCATCATTTTGCTCTGGCATAACAGTGACATCACAAGCCTTGAGCTGTCCGTCACGTTTTTTAATACAGTCATCAGTTGAGACATTGACATGGGAAAAGGCGTAAGTCACGAATGGAATTTTTCGCAGCGGCTAGGCAAAAAACTAGTTTTGAGAACACTGCGAAGCACATTTTATCACACAAAATATTTCTTACTGTTGGATTTGCTACACAAAGTCATGAAGAGTCAAAAAAGCAGTTATGAGTTTAACATTTAAATGTAGGCTACTTGTTTTTCCTTTTTGAGTCACATTTCGCATTGTGCCTTCTGCCCCTTTCCATGTCAACACCTCTTGTCCAGTGTGACTTCAGTACCATTCTGAGGGTGAATGCATTACGACAGAGAATGCCCCTGACACTGATGGTTTTCCCTCATGTTCGCTTACACACAAATACAAACCTTTAAAAATCCATTAATTTTAATAGGTAACGGCTAATGTGTCATGTAGTCTTGAAGATGTGTTCCCAAGCTCATGAGCAGCAGTGTATGTCGTAGTGAAAGCATCAGCGTGAACAAGAAGCCCAATTCATGCCCCGCCTTTTGTCCACAGTCTTCTTGCTCATGCTCAAGTCTCAAAATGGCTCGTTCTTGTTTGGAAACCCACCTTGAAGTGCCACACTCTGCGGAACATTCGGTGTGTTTGCATGACAACACTGCATGTCACACACCCTCTTGCACAACTAACCTGTTACACACCTCTTGTGTACAAACACACATGGCCTTGCCTGCACATTCTGGTGTGGGCCTAACACACCCTCTTGCCCCCCTGGAACAAACACTCACTTGGTGTTATACCCCCTGCGTGTGGTCAGTGTCTGTGGTGGTCAGCCACGCTCCTCTCCTTCATATCCACCCCAGCCTCTCTCTCTCCCTCTTCTGTCTCTCTGTGTGTCTCTGTCTGCCTAAGCCAAGAAGGATGAGGAAATGGAACGGGGCTTGCTTCACACTCGGTCCTTTCCGAACGGGGCTGCCATCGTCTGGTGGTGCCCCAGGAGGGCGGGAAGGGGCTGCCCTCACACAACCAGTCTTCCGTTGTCTCCAGTGGATACCTGGTCCTCTCGATGTGCGGTATGATTGTTGTTGTGCAGGCAGGCAACACACACAGCCAGAGGCACCAGCGGAGTTTGCAGCAGCTCTTCTTTGCAGGAGGGGAGGGGATGGGAGGGGGGGAAGGGAACTGGAGGAGGGGAGAGGGGGTGTGGAGGGAAAGGGGGAGGGAAA
>KZ537964.1:200052-229501 GCA_000934665.2 Catajapyx aquilonaris
GGGGGGAGACAATCAGAGGCTGGATGAAGCATAGCGGCTTGGCTGGTAGCGGCTAGTGGAGCGGAGTCGGGAAAGTAGCAGTCGCAGTAACGGTTTCTCGCTATCGAGTTTTTGACTCGGATGATTTTTTATATAAATATATATATTTTCATAAGGTGCAGGTTGGCTCACTCTGGCGTTTTTTTTTATTGTGCAAGATGAACGAAGCAAGTTTGTGTAGTGGTGCGTTAAGGAGCCCGACTGCTAATCGGGAGGTCCGGGGTTCGAATCCCGGGGCCGGCAACTCTGACTGTGGTTATCTGTAGTTTTCCACGGTCCCCCCAGGATAATTCCGGGGTTGTTTCCGTATAATATGCCTTCCTTCCCTATCCTTGGCTATACTCTACCCCCCTAATGGAGCGCCGATTCTCCCAATGCGACATAAATAAACAAATAAAAATAAATAAATTATTGTGCAAGATTTGGAGTGAAATTATACATTTTCTAGGACCTTCCATTGGGTATTTTCTCACAATTTTTTTTTTAGCTTTACCCCATTAGAGAGAACAGAGCCCTTTTAGGGGGGTGGGTTACCACCATTTTTCTTACGAAATTTTTATCGCATTTTTCTCTCCGGTGCAGGGGTCAGGATAGGGATTTGTGAGGCACGGGTGCAAGTGCAATGTCCGAAATTTGGGGAGTCGTGTGCAGCAGTCCCCCAGGGGGCCAAGCTGCAAGACACTCCCTAGGTGCGGGTCAGAAACTCCCCACCGACACCGCACCTCCTCATGGACAGGACAAGGATAGGAAAGGAAGGAAGCGGCTGTGGCCTATTTTTTCTCACAATATTTCAATACGATAATAAATCGGTTGCAAAAATAATTATTGGCGCAAACACTTTCTCTTGTAAGAATGATACAATCTTTTAGCCAAAAGGCAAACAATCAAAGTCATTGGAAATAATGCATTCTGGTCAATAACGGCGGTTTCGAATATTTTATGATGATTATATTATATTGCAGGTAGATTTATTTAATCAATCATAATGTGGCAATGCAGGTATCAGTCATATTTGTTTCTAGGTGTCAAGTGGTTGCAATGTTGCAATTATTCGGGAAAATTATTATTCGAATAATTTTTTGCATGGAGTAGAACTGACACCTACGTCACGGCATGCAAAGAGTAACGCAATATTAATGTCGCAATTTACTTAATTATTCATTCCTTCATTTAAAGATTGCGTGCTGGCTGCCACTACTTGTCCTCTAGTAATATGTGCTTAATTACTATTGCAATAAATGATAGCAACCATCATTTTGTGGTATATGTTGCCAAGTTGTGAATTTTGCGTCTCATTACAGGTTTCTTAGAAGCGACCGGTTACTATATCGTGACCTGCCTGAAGTCAAAGCCAAGTTTGTTGTCGCAATGTCTGGTCCCCTAAGCAACATCTATCGAACCATGGTCTTAGAACCTGCCCACTTACTTCGCACCTGATCACTTTCGTTTCGTCGTGTCACCGAGGTGGCTGTGAGTGCAACAGCAACCATGGCCAGCCAGCATCGAGACCTGACCTCCGACGTGGACAGGGCCTGGACCCCCAAAAACGAGAACCTGAAAGACCCTTTGACCCCGGAGAACAGCCAAGGGTCATCTCCACCTCCTGATGAGCCGTATGGAAAGCACCAGCAAGATGAAGGAGGCTGCTGGGGATCTTTCACCGGATGTTGTGGAGGTAAAACTACATTTACATCAGTGAATAAGTCAATAAATAAATGACTGTGATGTTCACATAGGAATTTGGGCCACGAGGCAAATGAGCAACAACAAAAACAGGGAGGTTTTTGTTAGGACCACTATACGAGAGCTGCTTATTTACGCCTTGTTCCTGGTTATTCTCTGCATATGTAAGTCGTGGAAATTATATTTATTGTTTGCATGATTTTTTTAATGGTCATGACGCGTCATTAGTTTCGTGTGTGGACGTGTCATAGCTAACATGGATATTTTGGAAGTTTGCACAATTTTTATATATTCACGTTTGTGGAATGCTGGTTATTATGATGATATTGAAGTTACTCGTTTTTATGACTCATCTCAAAAGTCTTTCTAGTGAATATTTTATTGTACATTTGAAAAAATCTCAACCGCGAAGAAAAAGCAATTTCTCAAGGCTATGAGCAATCAGAGTCCCTTGAGAGTTTTTTCTGCAATGTTTCTTAGTCTCCAAGGGGATATCAGAAAGTGTTTCATGACTGTGTTGCCAATGCTTGTTGAGAGGCAATGACGTCACTGGTTACCACGTGCTACCTAACTTCGCAAACTCCCACACTGTCCATCACTGTTAATGGAGCTGTCGCACCTACAAGGTCATTTAAATGTCACAATAATACGTAAACACATTTTATAAGGCGACCACAATAAACTAAATTACCGGAAAATGCGTCTATTGCTTCTGATCATACTTTAAAATTATTATGGCACTATTCCAGTGACATTTGGCATGACCAGTGCGACAATGTACTACTACACTAAAGTCCTGAGCGACCTGTTTGTGGAGAGCGACAATGGTCGGTTCAGAACCGCCAACACGATGGGCGACTTCTGGAAGTTTGCCGAGGGGCCGATGCTGGATGGTCTGTACTGGGAGTACTGGTACGCCCAAGACGTGGCGGTCTCAAACATCAGCAAAGAAGACTCGAACATACTGTACGAGAATAGGCTCCTTGGAGTACCAAGGTTGAGGCAGGTGAGTTACCACAGGACATAATGTTATGCACTCATAAAATGTCTCCCATCACCACCAGCTTAGGGTCAAAAACGATACTTGCATAATACCTCCTTCGTTTCGAGGGACTGTTAATACTTGTTACGGAACGTACACTCAGTATGCGGAGGATACAGAAGAATTCGGACCTGCGAAGGATACAAACTCGGAATGTCCGCCTAAGGAGGATAGAATCAAACGTCACATTTGTACCGAGTAAGTTAAAAATGCAGCTAATGTTGCGGTTGATGTTTACGAGGTGCGGTGTCCACAGGAGGTTTGGGTAGCTTATGACAAAGACAATAACATCCGTTTGAACTAACCAATGCAATGAGGTCGTTTAAGTCTCAGGTCGGTAAATCTGATATTAGAAGAGTAGATATCTGGCAGAAGTTTTTGGTGTGCCATACCAAAGGTTCCCATACCACAAATAGGGCAAAGAGCATTTTACGTCACTGACGGACAAAATGGTGAATTGTCATGTTGTCCTAATTATAGTGATTTTTTCCATCTGTTTTTGTCACACCTTTACCTACGATCCCTCACGTTAAAACCTTGATATAGCTGAGAGTAAGCAATGATTCCTGCAAAGTCCACAAAGACTTCAAAGACGTCGTTGTCACCTGCTACGATGCGTATTCAGCAAATAGCGAGGACAAAAAGCCGTTTGGAATGCGAAATGACACGGAGTAAGTTGGGGGTGTTACAGTTTTCATCTGAGCACAACACAGCACACCTTTCGTTGCACAATAAGTCATGTAATATAGTGAAGCCTGGGAAGTTGGACACCCTCATAATGCTGGACACCTTCTTGTATCAACACAAATTAAAATAAAATCTTCGATTGTGCACATTTCTACATAATTATGTGAAACAGACGAATTTTCATATTTTGCGTTGATGCAACTGACCATTCTTGGTTTTGGACTGCTGATTTCACCAGTGCCTTTTGAGGTTGTTGATATCCGTTTATTCCTCTCAGATGGACTCACTACACCGAGAAGGCCTTGAAAGGCTCGAGCCACTGGGGACTGATGGGGACCTACAGTGGTGGTGGGTACTTCAAGGACCTGAGGAAGACCAAGAACGAGAGTAGGGAAATCATCGCAGATCTGAAGAAGAACCTGTGGCTGGACCGAGGAACAAGAGTGGTCTTCCTGGACTTCACCGTCTACAATGCCAACATCAACCTGTTTTGCGTTGTCAAGTGAGTGTCTATTATGCTTGAGTATACTCTACTATAAAAATGGTGCAACAGTGGAGACTTCCGGCAAATGTATTTGAAACCGAAATGGTCGCGTATCGCAGGATGGTCTTCGAGTTTCCTCCTAGTGGAGGCATGATGACCTCCTCGACCTTCCGCACAGTCAAACTCCTCCGGTACGTGACTGCTATGGACTACTTCGTTCTGGCCTGCGAAGGCATCTATTGCCTCTTTATCCTCTACTACCTGATTGAGGAGATCATCGAGATCAAAATTGGGGGTTGCGCTTACTTCAAGAGCATGTGGAGCATTCTAGACATTATCGTGCTTCTAGTAAGTCTTCTTTGGTGCTATGTATGTCTTTTACACAGAATGTTGCACTGTCCAAGTCTATACCACAATGCACGGTGTTGTTGCACGTTTGTTGCGCTTTTACATGTACTGTACATCTTGCACATGCACTTTTTTTCTTCTTCAGACTCACGTTCGAGTTCCCTCCTATCGGTGGTGTCATAACGTCCTCAACCTTACACACTGTCAAACTGATCCGATATGTGACCCCTTCCGACTACTTCATCCTTGCATGCGAGCTGGCTTACATTCTGTTTATCATGTACTATCTGGCAGAGGAGATCATGGAGATCAAGACAATCGGAAGTGTCAGGCATCTTCGAGATTTCTTTAACGCGCTGGACATCATTGTCATTCTGGTCTGTCCCGTCCGTTACGTCGTTTGATGTTGCTAAAATGTCCGGCCGTGTTTCAGATTTCGATCGTGTGCATTGCGTTCAGCGTGTTCCGGTACATCCTGGTGGGTCGGACACTGAAGGGTCTTCTGGATAGCCCGGATGAGTTCGCCAACTTTGAGTTCCTGGGTTTCTGGCAGACGCAGTTCAACAATGTGATCGCCCTCTGCGTCTTCTTCGCCTGGATCAAGCTCTTCAAGTACATCAGCTTCAACAAGACCATGACGCAGCTCAGCAGCACGCTGTCCAGAGTAAGATACTTGGAGTGCGGCTGACTTGTCAATTATTCATACACTATATTGTCGATTACAGTGCGCCAAGGACGTGGCAGGTTTCGCGGTCATGTTCTTCATCGTGTTCTTCGCCTTCGCCCAGTTGGGATACCTCCTGTTCGGAACACAGGTCCAAGGTTACAGCCAGTTCGGAAACTCGGTCTTCACCTTGCTGAGGACCATCCTGGGAGACTTTGACTTCGCCCAGATCGAGGCAGCCAACAGGGTCCTGGGTCCAATCTTCTTTCTGGCATACGTCTTCTTCGTCTTCTTCGTCCTTCTTGTAAGCAACAACTTGACAATAAATTGGACAGTATGTAATCCGATATTACTTTTCAGAACATGTTCCTGGCCATCATCAACGACACTTACAGCGAGGTGAAGGAGGAGATAGCCGCTCAGAAGAACGAGTTTGAGATAGCGGACTACTTCAGACGCGGTTACAACAATCTTCTGGGCAAGATGGGGAAGCGGGACAGGCTGATGGACGTCCAGGGAGCACTGAAGCTGGCAGCAGCGGACAACCGGATCACCTACGAGGAGATCAGACACAACCTCCGGAAATGCAACTTCTCGGATGTGGAGATCGAGATGTTCATGGCCAGATATGACATGGACGGAGACAAGAACTTGAGCGAGGAGGAGACCAGGAGGATGCTTGGAGATCTGGAGGGACAGAGGCTGGAGCTAGAGAGGGACATCACAAAGGAGACGGAGGCTGCCAAGGCGGGACAGATAGAAGGACAGCCAGGACAAGGCATGCCCATCGGAAACGGGGTCACCTACGAGGAGTTTGCACAGTACGTCCAAGGGACAACAATTTTTTATCGAAAAGATCAGCGGTCATTTACATTTTGCGTTTCAGGCTGCAACGTCGTGTGGACCGGATGGAGACGTCCATCGGAGCGATCATCGCGAAGATTGACACGGTCCTGGTCACTATGGGACATGTGGAGTCAGCCAAGTCCAAGAGGAGAAAGCATCTGGGGAAAATGCTGGACAGTTTCGCAGAAGGTGAGCTTTACTATTCTTGTCTCGACGGAGTAAATTCGTTACTAAAATCTGGGTTCAGCAGATACTGGATGTCACGAAATGTTAGTTTGCTGCCATCAGTTAATTTTTTAATTAGCAATTCTGAGGTGTCCAATTTAAATTAGCAACTCTTAGCACTAATATGAAGCACTTTACAACAGTTTTAGGGTGAATATTAGTTTCTACTATTAGGATTCTGGGTAAAAGCACATAGGAAAGGTGATCAGTAATCATTGGATTTAAGCAATTGGTTTTATACAATATACTGTACATTGGTTTTACTGCATTATGTAGTTTGTATACAAGTACTAAGAAAAGATCACGGAGACATGCAAGTCTCGTTGCTCGTCCACCATGCAGCATGCACATGCTGATTCATCTCCCATATCTGTTTCAGATGAATGAAGATTCCGCACCACACTTCAGCCCTGTGTATCCAACTGCGTGCAACTCGAAACACGTCACCTCGTTTGTTTCTGTTTGTGTTCTGCAAATAAAACTAAGACATGTTTCACAATGAGCACTTTTTTATTTATTATTCTGTGGGTCCAGAAATGATGATAAAGAGAGGCATATATAATCTTATATACACACACATCCATTTCCTGTACAGGTTTACTTGTTTTTTTTTTTTTGGTTTGATATAAACATCGCTCCTTGTTTTATGTACAAGTACGGTATATCACGTCCCTCTGGTTGCCATGGTAGTTCACACTTATCAACCTTTACACTTGTGCAACTTTGTGCTTGACATTGGCGAAAGTGGGGGGGTAACAGGTGGGTTTGGTGCTCCTCGGTGGAGGTTGGGGAAGGGAAGGGATAGGTGGGGAGGAAGATGAGACTTCCTGCAGACTGTACACGGGCGTGACACTACAAAGGTGGTCGCAAAGTATACTGCAAAATTCGCTTTATTTTATGTGTCAAAATAAAAGAGGGAAGGTGGGTGTAGGTTAAGTTAAGGTGTGAGGAAAATGATTAAGATAAAATCAACCCAGTGATATGTCACTTCATGACACACAAACAACGCAACTCAAAAGCCGTCTTCCACTACCAAGGCAAATTTGTTTTCTTTTTTTTAAAACCACACTCTTATCACAGTGGTGATGAGCACTATGTACTTAATTGATACGGGATATTTCTGTAGTTTTTTTTTTGCTCCGTGCTAAGCTATTACATTTTTTTTTGGATGGAAAACTGCCGACCAACACTCATTAAAACTCCCGACCTAATAAAACGCATTAATCGGCAGTCTTCATGGATATACTCTTTAAAAAGGGGGGGTTACACATGTCACATGAATTGCTATTGTGTATTTGGGGGAGAGGAAAACAGAGTGCAGTGAAGTTACTCATAAGTGTGTGGCAAACAGAACAGGGATGACGTTTTGCCAAAATTTCAATACTGAATGGGGCCTGCCTGTGAAGGTTTTTGTCAGCCTATAAAATGCATTATCCCTGACCGCACCGAAGAAAATGTCAAAACACTTTATATTAAGACCACTTTGCAAGGGAGGCCAAATCTTCACAGGCAGGAATTTACTGGCTGCCCAACTAGTTTGTATGCCTGATATGATTGTTGCTTTTCATTAGTTGGATGTTGGCCCTGTAGAATAGGCTAGTCCCTTAACAACACACAGTTTGATATTATGCAATATGATCAGGCACACAAATTTACTGAGCCTGCAATAATTTTACATGTTACAGTTGGCGCTAGAAATCTTCTTTATGGCGAAAAAAAAAAAAGTTCAAGGAGTCAATTATTAAGATTCCTCCAGATAGCAATTTACCATAAAGAAGTTTCCCGGCATTAACAATGCCCTCATTGTTGTGCATCCCCGGAGAAAAAAAATATTCAAAGATTACAGCGATGTTACATCAGTGTCCGTTGGGTCAAGCCTGTTGTCACTTACACACATGCACACTCACACTGAAAAAACACACTTAGTCTACACTTTCTTTTTCTTTTTTGTTCCAGTTTACGATTACAGATAATCGTGTAAGGCCTCTGGAGGCAAAATAATACAAAAAGGGACATATTTCAGTCTTTTCAAAGCACATTCTAGGTGTCTTTGGAATTATCAGTTGTTCATAAAATTCGAAACGATGAAGCAGTTTCGCATGCACTGAGGTGGGATGATTGTAGCATGAGTTGGACAAAGCCCATGCAGTAATTAGGGAGTAGCATAAAACTTATATACACTCATGTAACATTGTTGGGCTGCTTAGTTCACCATATACGGAGCAGGGGAGGGGACAAAACAGCTGCAATTTCCTACATTTTTGTACTGTTGTTTTTGGGATGCACACAATTAAGTTTTAAAATTAATTACAAAACATTGCTGCAGTTCTCATGATGTGGTAGGGCACAAAAAATTGGCGATTATAAGTATAACAATGGTGGAATGAAGGAACATAAAACAATACTTGATTGTTCCTACCAAAAGGTGTAAAACATTTAATGGGTAGGTGTAGTGGGGGAGTCGATTAAATAAATGCCAGTCATAGTTTGGAAAAGCGGGTGTTCCACTGCAGTCATTGGCATTTGAGCTGCGAAATGGTGTTATGTAGTATTACAAGCAGCAAATCAATAATGTTGGCTGACTTTGACTGAATATTCCATGGCCAGAGGAAGAGGAGTAAAAATTATTCGCGAGTGGCAGCACATTTAGTGTGACTGTATTCCTGCGCAGATGTCAGAAATGTTTCTGTACCCAAGTCCTTTCACCACAGTAACCAATGCTCATAGTCTCCACACCAAAATGGAAATAGAAAATCAATACGACTAATCCACATTGGAGAGACACTTCTTAAACAATTTTGCCTTAACACATCCTGCGTATTTTAGCATAATTACTAGCTCAACAATCCTGAGAAATTGATCATCAACAAGTTTGGTCAAAGTCACGCCATTTGATTGAAATCAGCTGATTATAATCAACCGTTTGCACTAAGCATCTTTACAAAATAAAACAATTCTAACAAGTCCAATTGCCGTGATTCCCTACTGATTCCTAAATCCGTATACCCGCTTAAGTTTCACATGCTAAAGAAACCACAGAGGCTGTACCAATGCCATTAATGCATTGCAATTTATTCTTACCTAATGTACTGTACCAATTAAAAAGTTTTGGGCAACTGGTTGCAGGTTTTATTGGTAGAAGAACCTAGGCAACTAAGGCTATGAAGAATGACAGGTTTAGTACTTCTGACATCCACTGGCATTCATGCGAATGATATGTCCACAACTGGTCATCCAAATATTTGGACTGGTTGAGTGCCCATTCGAGAAGGTATTTTCAATTCATGATTAAGCTGCAGCCATTCCCAGGTAAAATAATTACTGTTTGACCTGTTGGAACCTTTTGGACAAGCAAGATGATCCTCGTGTATTGCAATGTATTGATGCGAGTGATTGGTCGACATTATAATAAAATTATGATACATAAAAACAGCGCAAGGTGCACAAGTATCTTTTTTTAAATTATTCATTTCTAAATCCCACCCGTTACTCTACTAACTCTTGATTTATATTCACATCCCGTGTAACCTTGGTCTTAATCACACGCTTGATTCTGTGCACGGCTTTGAAAAGAAGCTTAGTGCAAACTGTGATACGTAACACTTCCCCAACATGACAGTGCTTAATCCCTACTGTGGTGATTGATTCCTGAACCCGTGAAGTGCTTTACTAGGAACCTTGCTCCCCCTCCTCCTCCCTGAACTCCCCTGTCCTTCGAGTGAGTCTGAAACCATGCTGCTGTCCACTGAGTCCCTCCGAGGGTCTTCCAGAAACACAGGGAAGCGGTTAGGGAGAAGCACTTCACCATCGGTTGGCGGACGGTTCGCCGTCATTGCCAGGGATGAATCTGAGTGTATGTTGAGTGGTCCCCACTCCAAGTAGAACCGGAAGTGTGGTGCCTTTCCCTCAGAGGCAGGGGGTGACATTGGCCATGAGAGCCTGGCATCGCTCTGTCCAGCCTCCTGTGGAGTCGGGATGGTTGGGTTTGATCTTGGCCGTGACTCCAAGTTAGGACCATCCTGGAAAGGATGGGCCTCATGCCTCAGGAGGTCCAGAAAGTTCGAGTCGGGGAGCTCCTTGCGTTGGAACGACTCGGGGGTTAGTGGTGCAGGAGGAGAGGCAGCACCAAGGCGCCTCTGTCCTGCAGGATGGCGGCGCCTGACACTTGCACCTGCAGGCTTCATGGAGAAAGAGACACGTGAAAAAAATCAGTCGGTTCATGATCATGGAACAGACTATCTACTGAGCTATGGTGCAGGAACTGACAAAACTACATGCTGATTTGGCCGTCACCAGTGCTGGGTGCAAGTCGCTCTTTTGGCACACAAGATGGCCAGTCTGCACCTATTCTCGGTTCAATAAGACGAAGTGGAAAAGCCCCAACTCCACTTACACTAATGTAGCCATGTGCACAGGCTATGACCCAATAATTCATGCATGAAGAAAGACATTGGACTGATTAAATTCAGAAGCTGGTGCACACCTCATCAATCGTCACTCACTTCAACACCTACTGATTCACACACAAGGCACAAAATCTTACCATTATTTTGTAATACATGTACTGTACTAGTAAGTCAGTGCAGATAGAGATCTCACACATTCAATATAATTAACAAAGCAGAATGAACAAATAATGACCAATAATTCCGCTGCAACTTTCATCTGCATAAAAAGCATACATAAAAACTTAGAAATTTTGCAATTTCTCCAATGTGTGGACTGCAACTACCGAAAGTATCACCAGTGTGGTAATTTAATCGAACGCAGTTGGGGCTCATCCACATCCAAACCAAGCTGCAATGCTTTCAAAGCAATTACAACACTGTAAACAGCACTGAACAACAGGTTGCCTAACACGAAGCGAGACATACTCATTAATTCATTGCAAAAGCTAGTTTCCGTACGGCGTACATAACCGATTCAAACCATGCATCAGCACAGAATAATTCACATCACAATCAGATGCATATTAGTCACTCCGTCACGCTTGCCGACACCATTCTGTCCGCCATTTTTTACAGTCCCCCTCTTTCACGGTCAAATGCACATTGCATCTAACAGTATTTCTGGCCGCAATACAAGTTGCTAAAACAGGTCCCTCAAAAAAGAGCAGGTAGAATTTTGCCCTGGGACACTATCTCGAGTGAATATTTCAAGTCTCCCAGCAAGCCTTTGTCTACTAGGAACCCTCCTTGCGGCATGCTCTCCTAAACACACAAGCGGACCTCTGGACATGTAATCACTGCATCTCCTACGGTCTAATTCAATTTCCTTTTCTGCGATAGTGCAGGTACAAAAACTTAACATGAGACAATTTGCATTACAACAATCCTTCTCAATAGGGGCATTATTTAAATAAAAAGGTTCAGGGCAGCTGCTTGGGAGACCATCCCCTCTTTTCGTGACAGCTGTCACAGAAAAGGGGGCGTACCATCATGGGCCACGAACCATCCTCTGCTTTAAAACTCCCCCTTCCCAGTCCCCCCTCAACCTCACAGGCCAACTTTCCCATGCAGGGTCCACGCTCCAATGATTTTTCCACTCCAAATTGAAACATGATAGTCATGAAAACAGAAGAAGAAATTATCTATGCCAAAAACAACCTTGAGATGGACTTTTGTAAAGGGTGATTTCATTGACTCCCTAGCTCTAAGCCACACAAGTTAGTTAATGAAACATGAAACATTGAATCTTAACACGACATCCTGACTCTTTACAGTATGACTAATGCCAAGTTTCGGCACTTTCAGTAGTCTGAAAGTGGATTAGGTAGCCCAGACATACAGACAAACTGTCATTTATTATGAGCGAAATATGTCGAAATTATTAATGTTTGCCAATCATGTGCGTAAAAACGGTTTCTTCACAACACCACGCCAAACACAACGATCCTCACAATGCATCCATGCTTCCCCAAACCGAGTGGGTGGTGCAAAAGAGTCCATTACAGCAACAAACCTCTCAAAGAAAAAAAAAAAGAAGTCCATCACCTCAGCAAGAAAAGAGCATCCAACCAACAGGGGGTTAAAAAGAGAGGGTGAACCAAAAAAGAAAACCAAAAATTAACTCTGGACTTACAAACTATGACCCCACTTTTTTAGTCAGGGCCCCTCCAATATTTTCCACCAGCTGCCCCAGAAGGACGGTTTGGGTCGTACCTTGCCGGCCTCGACCTGGTGGTGACCTTTGACCCGCTCCTTAGAGGAGGACAGGCGTTCCCTAGCCTGTGATCTCGCTTCCTTCCTGCTGCTCTCCTTATTATTCATACTACCATTGCTGGTCTTGGACGTCAGAGACTGCTGCGTGCCCTTTGACACCAGGCTGGATGACGAGTCGCGCCGGGAGGTCAGTGACTCCCGACGCCACGAGTGCTTCGGGGTCATGTCCCTCTTGGTTGGTGAAAGCGGAGGCTTGACAGGGATCCTACTTGGCCTCTTTCCTTCTGTCTTGGTCTGGGGGCTGCCCGGAGTCGAACCAACATTACCCGGGTTTGAACCACCATTGGCCTCCTTATTGTTAACACCCAGGACCCTTGGCAGGTCTTGCGAGGGCAAAGCAAGCTCAAATCGGATCAACCCACGTGAACCCGGGTCACTAGCCGGCTGCTCAGTCTGGACTCCAAAGTGTCTCACAGACGGTGACCTCGGCAGGAGTGGCCTATTCAGCCCCAGGAGAGTCGACCACGGTGCTTCAGTCTGTGTCTGCGCTGAGGTCACAGGCAAAGAAGAGTGTCGCTGCTCCGTGTCCCTCAGGATGGCCTGCAGGTTCTCAAGCTCAATCAGCTGTTCCTGGATCTGACAGGAGAAAGAACTGATCAGTGTGATTGACAGGATCATACTACTCAATAGCTGTTGCCAACATGTCTGGCTTCCCCATAAGTGGCAATCGACTTGCTGACAATTTCGCTCTAAAACACATTTTAACAACCACCGAGGTGTAACCTAACTCCACATATCACAGCTAATTTCAACCCACGTCACCAAAGTCGTTACCATACCCGGAAATGGCCTCCCTAATTTCAACCCAAGTTCCAAACCCTCTTTTTAAAAAAATCATTTCTCCCACAAACTACTCCAAATTTGAAATCCCAGAAATCCTGCCCACATTTTGGAATTCCAGGGTTTCAACACGCTTCTGGAGTCGATTAAGATTCCACAGCACGACTTCTCCCCAAGAAAAGGTTTTGAGTACCTAATGGCCCTAAGGGGAAAGACTTTTCTTTCACCAGATGTACAAATTGCCCCTCATTTTTTTCTCTCTCTCTCTAGGGGGGGAAAAAAATTACGAGGAAAGGTCACGCCGGCCGGCTCGTGCCTTTTAGACGACCTTGCCCATCACCAAAACCGGAAAACCTCCTCCGCCTTTGGGATGAGCCCAAGGTTCAAACAAGATGGGTTTGCCCACACCCTAAATTTGCATAGTGTTTTTAACTCCAGGTGTGGCTGAACATTTTATGCAACTTCCTTGACCAATTTTGGAATCGTCTGTCCGAAGAGAAAATTTCTACAACCCGAATCTTCCGCGTTGTAAAACCATGCAATTGGACGACAGCGGTTACTTTCTTCACATGACACCCCCCCCCCCCTTAAAAAAAAAGGAACCTGAAGAACCTCTTGAAAACAGTCAGTGATGCGTGCAGATCCACTCGAATAACAACGGACCATGTGAAATCAGCGGACACCATCCGGAAGCCCATTTTTTTGTACTATCTTACCTTGAACTGTAGGTCTTCGTTGGTCTCTCGAAGAGCGACTGTCTCTTCCTCCAGCTTCATCTTGTGGTAGCTCCACTCGTTCCTCTGCTGCGACCACGATCGAGACTCTTCTTCTCGTTGAGACCTCAGCGCCTGCGTGCGAATCAAAGAGAAATACCGATCAAAATTGCCCCTTCTGCAGTCATTGGGAGGTCAGACCAGGTCATGCCGTACTGAAAATCGACTATCGATTTAATAACAGTTGCCAAGGGCGGATTTAATACTGCAGTCTTCCCAGCTGACCAACTCTAATCCGTTTTAATTAGGAAACTGTAGCCACAAGTAAAAGCCGTACGTCCAAACTTTTCCCATAACCATGGCAATTAAACCTCGAAGCTCCAGCCCCTGATTTATTCTCCAGGCTCTGGCTTTTCCAACAATCAATATTTTCCATAAAGTTGCAACAGTGTTGTAAACACTAAATGTACTGGAACAGTTTTATAGGGAAAAAAAAGCCTGGGCGGCATCTCTCTTTGTGGGCAGACGTGAAAGCCCCCGGTCTGGCACGGATTTGCGTTTTATAAAAGGGTTGACACGTTACGTAAATCAGGGCAAGGCGGCCTGATAAATGTGGGGGTCCCAGGTCTCTCATTCTACTAAGCAGGGTCAACGCAAACCGACACGCAAACAGGTTTCTTCATCCGAATCATGCACTGGGCGGAAAGAAAACGTTACCTTTCATTTTGCTCCTCCGTGACCTTCGTAGTGCTCTATTCTGAGAAATCTCAACCCTTTAATGGCCGTCGCGCCAAGATTCACAATCTATCCGGCAGAGCGTCGCTAGTGTAGCTTCAAACTTTGCCCAGCTTCACACTCCTGCCAAGAGCGTCGCTAATGTAGCTTCAAACTTTGCCAAGCTTCACACTCCTGCCAAGAGCGTCGCTAGTGTAGCTTCAAACTTTGCCCAGCTTCACACTCCTGCCAAGAGCGTCGCTAGTGTAGCTTCAAACTTTGCCCAGCTTCACACTCCCTGCCAGGAGCGTTGCTAGTGCCGCCCAATATTGGAATCGACTTTTCCCCACTTGCTCATAAAGAACCTGGGATTAATCGACACTATTGGCCCCATAATACCCTCCGAAAAAAATTCCTTCCAGCTCCAGATACGAGTATATTTTAAGTGGACCACCAGCTTTTTACACATTTCCCCGCAAATGTGCGCGAATAAAATTTTACGACCATAATAATCACGTCCCCCAAACCCACACCCAGACCCCCTCTTTTTTTAACATCCCTGAAGCTTCGTAATCTCGATGAATTATCGTTACGTTCACTGCATCAACACCTAGTCCTACTTTTTCTTGCTACGCTTTCTTGACTCTTCACGCCACGTGACCTGCGTTAAATCATGCCTCCCTCCCCAAAAATTGAATACAACCGTACACTGCTTATTTTCAGTAAGCAAACTATTTTGTAACCAATAAATTTTATCTGTAAAATAGGACGTTGCTCCATAACGACCACACCCATTGGCACACCGATGGTCCGATTTGGAAACCGTGCTACGTCGCCCCCGTATAGCCTACCCAACGGGTCACGTTTTTGAGCCATGATATTGTGTGGACATGTGATGTGCACAAATCATTTCCTGTCCCCATTGTTGCGTCCATAGCCCCGACAGTTTTTTGGACGTTGATCGCAGCACAGACCCCGGGGTTTTAGATTGATGGCTCTCATTTTCAGCTCCACGCCCTGACCTTGCGGGCTACTCTAGTCTAATTGTGCACTGGGGCCCAGTGGTTACCATGCGGCCGCATTCAATATACCCATCGGCTTGCATTGGAGGGTGACCTTCGACATCGCTCGGGGACATCCCCGCTTGAATTTGCATGGCAGAGGCTAAATGGGGGACTGCAGTGTGCCAGGCTATAATAGTGTCCGCAGTGTCGATTTATAAGATGTAAGAGTCTGCAGTCTGGAGGCCAGTGACAAAAAAACACACACACACACGGTCATAGACCGTGTGTCCCATATCTCATAATCCCGTTACCGACCTCAAACATTTTGAACCGGGCGCAGCATGGACATCTCCTGAATGTCCCCTGGATGTGTCCCTGTCTATATAAGCCCTACAGTAATGAGACGAGTCGCCTTGATGTGCTCAGAAACAGGCAGGCACCCCCCTTGAAGAGCCCTTTTGATGTCGGTTGGATCCGGAGCAACGAACTGTGCTGACTTGCTTCTACAGCTCAATATTATGGATTGAAATACTAAGGGAGGTTGAGGGGGTGGGCTGTCTTTGAAATATCCACGATATACTTATACACCCCCCAAAAAATCGGATGGCCAATCGATATTACTAACCGGTGCATCAACACGTAACTTGTAGCTTTTCCAGTCCCAGGCACACTGTCAACAAGGAGGCAAAGGGAAAGCAAACCTCCTCAACCTAATGTTTGCACTGGAAGCTGTGTTTACACTGCAAAGTTTGAGACTTACTATGGCGAGTTGTTTTTTTTTTTTTAAAAAAAAAAAATCGGTTTGAACCAACATGGAAACAGCAACAGATTGAATTGAACTCATACCAATTATACTCAAATCCGATCCATTCAAAGCATGGAACAACAATCCCCCATTTTCCGGGCCATCAATGTGCGAAAATACAGTAGTATCGCCTGTTGAATGCCCCACACACACACACCGGATGGCCATTAATCAGTTCCCCCCAAAGAAGTGGGGTGCCCCCTATGACTCACTAACTGACCCTTCCGGTTTTTCACCTTGTAGCAAAACAGCCAGACATTGCAAAAAAGCTCCCAACCCCTTCGATATCATTCGAATCGATCCAGTCTGGTCTGGAAAGCCGGCACAATTTTTTACACAATTTCGCAAAGTCTCTGGTGATTTCACAGACTGGAAGCCATAACTCCATTACAGATTTTTTTTTTTAAAAAAAATCCTTGAATTGGAGTCCATTCTCCCCTATTTTTGCTGGTTATATGAACTGTGTGGGGGTCCGAAATTTCCAGGATGTTCAACCTGTATCCAGATCACGCCCTGGGCTCCTCATTACGGAATTGGCAAGGCAACACGTCTTCCGCTGGGGCTGACAGCAGCGGTTCTGCCAATAACGTCGTCATAGCGACAGACGGAATTCAGAAGTTTTTTTTTACAGAGACGGGTGCGTGGACTGTTTGGTCCTGGTTACTGTATCCTGCTGTGGACAGTCGCTGAAATGAGTAAGGTAGCGGACTTGAAGTTCAAATTAGCCTGCAAGAGGCGCTCCTGCCGAGGTAGGCGCTCCTGCCGAGGTATAGGCGCTCCTGCCGAGGTATAGGCGCTCCTGCCGGGTGAGGAACATAGGAGTGCCTCTCTTGGAGGCTAATTTGAGCTTCAGGTCTGCTACCTTACTCATTTCCACAACACACTTTTCTGTCCCAAACTCTTCTCGGAGTCTGCAAACGTACCAAAATCCTGCTTAAACCCCCCCCCCCCCCTTCCCCCCTCTTCGAAAATACGGCGTGGAGGGGGGCTGGATCCTCGCATGCTTCATTGGTAATCTTCCCAATCCCAGGGTAGATCCCAAAGCAATTAGAGAGGGTATAGCTAATCGTGGTTGGNGGGGGGGGGGGGGGGGAGAGGAGAATAAAGTCGACGTGAATGAATAGCCGACAGCGGCTGCCACCATTTCCATACTGAGGAAAAGAGAGGAGAGAGGGAGGGAGGGGGTGTCCTAAATGCCATGGTGTGACAGGCCCCCGCCAGAACATCCTGACATTTGCTAAAACCAGCTCAGCGGATTTTCCCCTTTTCAACTCAAAAATGCTCTTTCAAAAAACCGTATGGGAGAGTTCCGGATAAAGCTCCTCAAAATAACTTGCAGACATTTCCAGAAGGGCAATGCGGTTCCTTACTAAGAAAGGGGGGAAAAAAAATCAGTCAATTGACTGTGAAGGAAATTAAGTAACTGTGAGGTCCACAAGTAATCAAATTAGGACAGGTGAAACAAATGGAAAGTTAAACAATCACTGAATCGAGCATTCGCTTCAATATCATAACAGTATCCTCAAGGCAGGCGGTGGAGCAAAGGTATAATTATCAGGCAGTTACATAAAAATAACCATAATGGATGGAGAACTGTAAGATGCGGAAGTGCTCAGGATGTGGTGAAATCAACGCTAATATTCCGAATCCTTGAAATCACGGTAGGATCAGCCAAGCACCATGTTTTAATAATGCCGTTGAGATAAGATCTTCCTATTACGTGGTATCTGGTGGTATAGATCAGGATGCTCTCTACAAAATTGATTTTTTTTTTTGCCATTTACTCCAGATTTTCTCATTACTCAGGCAAACATGTGTAATCATATGGCCATGGAACATGCCAAATTCATGCATGAATTATTGATTATCAATAGCTTCATGAATGGCCACAGTAATGCTGCAACAGAATAACAGCAAAGTAGGTCGATCATAAATTCATAACTCACCTCGCAAGCAAGCAATAGCAGCAAGACCTGCCTCTGAAGCTCCACGACATTTGATTCCTGAAGCACGGCAGACACTTTTCTCCTGTCTGGCCTCACCATAGGCCGACCTTTCACCTCCATGACCAAGTCCGGGGTGCCAAGGGCTGTGTCTAAGCTGCCTAACCGCACTCGGCAGTTAGTACCCTTGGACACCCCGCTGCTCTCCTCCTCCTGACTAGCACGTGACAACGATTCCTCCGCACTACCCAACGAGGGCGGTTTCTGGCGCACTGGTTTTGCTTGCGGCTTTGTCTGTGTCTGCGACCTTTGAGTTGTTCCTTTGGCTTCACGTCTGTTTCCAGACCGCACAAACTGAGAATGTAACGTGTGTATCTTGGTGTTGAGCTCCGCCTTCAAGTTGACTGCTGTTCGCAGTTGGGATTCCAGGCTGCGTTTCTCCTCTGCCATGCGTCTCATCCGCCTCTCCAGTTCACCCGTCCTTGCCTGAGACATGAGTGCCACTCGTTCTAGTCCATTCAATCGCTCTAACAAAAGGTGCCTTTCCTTCCTCAGTTGGTCCACTTCAGACATGGCGCGAGATAGTTGCGTCCTGCGTACCTCGTCATCATCCTCCAAGGTGTGTTGTGGCCCCACCCTCCGTCTGACCGTGGACACGTCTGGCAACCGCCTGCGTCTACGAACAGTGTTACCAGGCAGGGGGAGGCTCTGGGCATTGCGCTCTGCAGGATCTGGTTGCGGCACACGACGTTGCTGTTGGTGTTGATGGTGTTGCAGCTGCACCACTTCCTGCCTGAGGCGGACACTCTTGCGGTGGATGACGTCCAAGAGGTTCCACAGCTCATCTTCATTCCCGATCTTGTCAGTATCACCACTGCTGGCAACATCTGAAGAGGAGGAAAAGATAGTGATATTAAAGCTGAATTTGGCCAATTGTTTAAAATTAAATCGCTGCCAGGATGATTTTTAAAAAGAGGCGCATTACACAGTCATGATATCAATGACATGAACTCTGCTTTTCTTACACGCTCCTGCAGTTTACCTATAAATGATAACATTGAAGATTTATATCCTAAAGGCAAAATTTACACTTATTAATACTATGGACCAATACCATTACATCGTAGAATGCTCAAACTCAATTCTTGGTCTTTAAGGTTTCACGTTCTCTTTCACCTTATGTTACAACAGCGTCTTAGTTAAAATCCAAATGGTAAAGAAGCCTTATTATTCATTATAATGAACCTGTCTTCACAGGAATGGTGCCAGGTGACTGATACGCTCCTCCTGAAGCACTTTTCATAATCAAGTTCTTTATGTATGACACACAAAGGGCCAATCAACAGGACACACGTGCAGGCCTCTCCATGTTTACCTCATTTGCAATTGCAACAGACCTTGTCAATCTTCACTCACACAGTGTTGTTGCAACTGGGGTGGACTTGTAAAAACCACTCCTCTAATGTCCGTAAAGGGTATCTAACTTGGACACACTCTCTCTCATCATGCATAAATCAATGCAACGATACAGGAATGTGGTGTATAATTATCATGAGCTACAACAATCAATTGATAAGCGTAATCTTGTGCATCACTATGCAGTTTACATTAACTTCATTGCTATTCAAATGGCCAAGAGCAACTTATGCAGTTCCGACTTGCACCAAGCAAATAAGCCCACATTCTGCCCTACGACTTTCTTAAAGAAGGTGTGAATACAAAGCCATGTCTCATAGCACGAGTGAAATTAATTTTACAACCCACATCCTTCCGGACGTGTACAAAACATTTAGAAAGCATGGCCAACATCCCAAAAGACTAAGGTGGATTCCTCGACTCTTTCCTAAGACAGTGAATCCATAATGCAATATTTCATTTTTGTAAAAACTGGAATACAAATTACCCTGCAGTCACCACAAATCACCTTTGCAGCCCCAATTTCAAGAAAATAGAGGTTGCCAAGATGTGGGCACACTATCAAATATTCACCTCGAAATTTCTCTCCGCAAGATAATTTGACTTCTAGGGCAGTCAGTCAAGCTCAGTTTCAGTCACACACATGACAGCTATCCTTTCATGTGCAAGGTGACTTTGAATTGTGGCACATGTGGGCTACATTGTACAACAGAAAATGCCTCGGAGGTAGATTTCTACCCCTTTCTACCTGGGATAATCACCAGGCATATGTAACAGGTGCACAAATTCTCAAAAGTAACACCTGTGATTATCAGGTGTGTATACCATGCAAGTGCCCCTGGTGACAAGAAATAATGGTTGAATGTGCTTCCTCATACTGGAGTGACCTATCACTGGAGTCTGAGCAGACCCTGATGATTTGTTACTTACATTTAAAGTAGTGCTATTTTTAAAGTTAGCAGTAGCTTCACTAATTCCTACGTACTGTTACTAATTAACATTGGGAGGGGACATTTCACATACTCTTATTCTCTATGGGATGGTAATTAAATGCATGAAGGGGTAATTATGTTAACGGTTATGAGCAATAAAATGACTCCAGTAATAACCCTACCATAATTAGGATATGCATAGGCACCATGTACTTGACTCTCACGTATACACCAGCCACAGGAAATTACTCAAACAGTAAATTACACAAACAATGAGCCAACACAAAAGAAGTCGCATTAGATGTACAAGTGCAACAATATTACCACTTGCACAGAAAGGATATGCTGTCATTATTATTTTAGTATACCCTTTGAACCATCCTTCTCAATGGTGCTAAGTGTGTTTCTTCAATCTGACAAGTATGCAACACCTACCCTGAGTGGATCCAGTACTGATGGGCCAACTGCCTATAGGATCCCCAGAAGCCCCTGATGGCACCGATTTGTTCCCACTGCTCTGGTGGCTCCCAGGACTAAGCAGCGTGCTGGAGCTGTGATGCTCCTTGGTCTCCGTGCTGAACCCAGAGTCCTGAATCCCTCCGCTCCCTGTGGTGAGCCCACCGCCACCTTCATGTATGCACCTGGTCTTTCGTATCCTCAACTCTCCAGAAGACTTGGCGCTGGAGTTACTCCAGGTAGACTGCACCAGCTCATCCGATGTTTCATTCTCTGACTCCCTGGAGCCCAGGCTGCGTCCCACCTGCTGTTGCTGTTGTTGCTTCTTGCTCTTGTCCTTCTCCAGCACGGGTACCTGGGACTTCCTGCTGGTGACGGTACCTCCTACCCTTGGTGGGGCGGAGGACACCGTGGTGGGTGCCGGGAGGGGTGGGGACGGATCTGCGGTGGCCATTCCAACCCTTCCCTGCAGCTGAGGGAAGGTGGACATGACCAGCTCGCGGAACTCCAGGAGGCTCCCCACTTCATTTTGCAGGTCCTGGAAGGACATACGACAATTCATGTAATTTCACTTAAACAGTCACGCCATTTTCGTACCCATTAAAACCCAACTATGCCTAGCATCCTACGTACAGGACACTTGTGAAGCTGTTCGATTTTTAGTAATTGTTATTCCTTTGCTAATTTAAAAATTAATGGTGGAATTTTCATCCCACTGGTAGTTACTGCTAACTTAGCAGTACCAGTGTTGGCAGTGGTACTGCTAAATTAGCAGTAACAAGCAGTGGGACAAAAATTCCACACTTAATATTTAAAAAAAAAAATAGCAAAAAATTATTCAGGCACATTTGGGTTCTGAAATCAACAATCACAAAATTGGGATTGATGCGGTGAAGAGGAAGTGAAATGTCAGAAGTTACTATTAGCGTACCCATGCAATACCTGTGTATCTTCTAATTACGGGTTCGCAACAGGCCCTTCAAAACCGAAAGTTTTACTTCACAGGGAAGCCCGTACCAGGTCACTTCCCCGACACCACAAACGAATAATCTGCACAGTACAATCCCACCCCCCTCCTCCTCTTATTGGGGAACCATAAAGAAAACGCCATTAATTAAATCGCAATTACGGGTATCGAGGACAATGGGAAAGTGTGAAGGCATGTCCCACGCAACTCCTTCCGCCTCACTGACCTACATGTCAGGTCAGTGTGTGTAATTCCTGCCCAGGACACGTTGCACATGCACAACTTTTGGGAGCTTCAGTCAAGATACACACACTTCGGTATGTGAGTCACACCAACTTGATTGCCTTCACCTTGGAAGCCGGTTCCGCTCCGATCATATATTGCTCGTGATGTCATTTTGATGAAATAAAAACACAACAAAAACTATTGCATCGCTTCACCTCGCCCTCGAATCGGGGGCCCCCTAATTACAGATACGTGCAAAAATTCCGCGAGCTACATATCGGCGAGATGCGAACAAGGTCAGTCGGGTATCGGTAGGGGGGGGGGGGAAATTACGTAATGTGATTAAGCTAGGTGTAATGCATTCTCAGGTTGGCAGGGTAAGGCTGTGATCGAATTGTTAGTTTTCTAGGAACCACTGGAGAAACTGGGAAGAATGGTCCCAAGGGCGTCATCTTGCCCCCCTGCCCCCCCAGTGNCCATGCGACCTTTTACCTTCTAGGGCGACTCAGAAGTCGTTCGACCCTTTTTTTTTTTCCACCCGTAGCGAATGTAACACATGTTACGTGTTCATACCAAGCATGCACCGACACAACTGTTGCATCCTACAATTTATATTCAGACAGCAAAAGTTCAATTTGGAAGAAAGAAAAAAAAAAAAACGCGAGAGTTTCCACCTGAAATATCGAGTGACTCCCACCCAATACGGGTTCAAAGTGCAAGGGCCCGTGTCAAAAAGTTCAACAGGGAATGTCGATATCTCTGATTCACCCAGTAGCAAATAACCTCCGTAAAAAATTTATAAAAAAAAATCCGATCCTGCTCAGAATACATAAAACTGAATCCCACGTCTATTGAAAATTCATCAATCAAAAATTCCAGAATAGAAGAAGTATGATGGGAGGCAACCTTTCCATCTTATGGAAAATCGATATATCGACATCTTACGCAGCTAAAAGTTCACCTTTGACGCATTAACAATGCACTAGTTAATTAAACGAAAATTTCACCCTCCAACACAACTTCCAGTATATATGAATATTACATTAACTATTTCCGAGTGTGTGGGATGATAATGATGCAATATGGGAACATGCAAAGAATAGCATTCCTCACATGATTTCACAACATTACGGAACCAGATGTGTCGAGCACGTACTGCCCGTACAGTGCAAAGAATGTGTGAATTTTCCGGATGCTACCTGGAGAGACTTTTGCCATTATTTACGTCCACGTTTAGATGCGGAAATTTATTTCGGACATCCCCCGAACAAACTTTCTCTTGGTTTTTGCATTCATGCCACTTGCACTAGAACGAATCGAAATACTGGGCTCATTGGGCATAAAATCGGGGCCGTGGAATTAATTACACAGCACAGATGCAAGGAATACTTTTGAAAAATTATTTTTATATACCCATACAACTGACACCAATAAAAATACAAAACTCAGGGTCTCCTAATTTCCAGTTCGATTGTTTTTTAGTTTGTTTCGTGTTTAGCCCCAATAAAAAAAAACGGTAGTTCCGGTACATCCTGAACACGAAATTCGTACAGGGGGGTTCAAATGTCGTTTTTGCAACGGACAAAACAAAGGAATCAACTTCGACCCTGGGCCCAAAGATTTTGCGGCGATTCCAGAAACCACAATGCAATTTCGCGAGTGACCCTTAAGTGATTTTGACTCTGACATGAGCTTGACCTAAATGGGATCCAAATAAGGAGTTTCACCCCCCACTGTTTGTAAGATAAATGCACCCCCCTAATTCCAATTTCAAATGAGGATGAGCTCAAGGAAACCACTAGGCAAGGACTTACTGTACTTGTAGACCACAATTACATTGATCGAGGGTATTATTTAAAAGGAGAAGGTGAAAACAGCGTTTTAAAATAAATGCTAGGTTTCACTTCGGAAACAAGACAATGGGTACATCAAAGTATAGATGAGGTATCGCTGGGAACATGACCCAGATTAGGTGCAAACAAGCCTTAAGTTAATTTACGCAGGGGGCGTTCAACGAGAGTACTTTCAAGCCTCTAGCATTATTATGACGGCAATAAGTTGAAATTGATTGAATCCCGTTGACACCTCATGATATTGCCATTAGTAAATTAATGACGTTGTTGTTCCACATAATTGTGGCCCTCCACATTACTGGACCATCATATTAAACACTTCACGTGTCATACAGAGAAATTATTGGCATTCCTGCTGCCATCATCACTCCCTATATGATTTGCACAACTGGCATATATTTGCACAAAACAATAAAAATCTAAACGTCATAATTCACAACTTTTTATCGGCAAGTACGTTGCTGACTGCTGCACATCGGCAGTTCATTTTCATTTGCTGTCAGTCATTACAATAAATAATCATCGGAACTAAAGTCAACAAATTGTATCGTTGTTCTGGATGTTCCACAGGGTTTTCTGCTCTAATTCAACAATGCACTGAAACCTCGATCTATCGGTTTTCCCGGATCCATCGTTCAATTACTAGGGGCACTCCCGAATTTATAGTTTTCCCGCATCCATCGTTTTTGTCGGTACTCCTGGGAAAAACCGCAAACGAAAAGCGCAGGGGTGTACCTCAAATAAACATTGCTCATTAAAATATGAACAAAATAATAAATTGCTGTCAGTGCATTGCGCCATCATTAAAACTGACGCCCAGTCATGCAAATAGCGCGACTCGGGGCGATGCCTCCACATTATTCCAGGCAGAAAAAAGGACTCAACATGTCCCCCAGCATGCAGAGGACTATTTTAAAGTCCGACTTAATCCGCCAGACACAAACGCAGGTGGAGCACACACCTCCTTTGTCTTGATGCACTTCCTGCACCCAACATGGGCCAACACCCGGATTCATCATAACCTAGGGTTTTTTCGTCCCTTACATAAAACCACCATGTTTTTCATGAAGGTCGCCCCCTTCCCTTTTGGCGTCCTTCCTCAGGGTGGGGATTATTCGTTTTTGTTTATGGTGTCGCACCTCTTGAGGGTGACCTTACCTGGAGATAGACGATAGACTTGGCCTGTTCATGGATGAGGTACTGTAGAGGCCCCGGTATGCGGACATGCAGGTCCATTCTTCATAGTCCTTCAGGTAGGACCTAGAAAGGAGGAATATTAAAATTAATTACACTGATTACACTATTATCGTCATCAATATGATGCAACAAGGCTCAATTTAAGGCGGAGAAATTTCGAGAAAAAAAGGTAAACTTTCCACAATGACCCCAAGCGTATTTTACGACAAAATTGTTATAACGTGCCATTAGACCTTATGTAAGGCCATTTCGCAATATAAATATATATTTTTGTTATCCTTAGGATACACGAGCCATGAAATTATTTTTTTTCATATAGAATTTACTACATATATGTGCAGACATGTGCGATGAACGAGCTGACCAAGCAAGTGTGACGTATCAGGGGAATCGAACCCATAACCTTTCGTTTCGACCACTTACATAACCACATGTGAATTTTTATGTCGCCGGAAACATTAAATCACTTTTTTTTAAATGCATCTATACCAATGCGGAAAAAAATTCGCTAAGAAATCCGCGACATGGTTCACACCTGTCGTCCCACTTGTTATATCCTCAAATGTCGTGGGAAAAACTTCACTTGTGCTATCCTACCGATCCACAATCCGTTATCTCCAGAAAAAATATATATACAGCGAACATGGGATGAGAATAATTTCACCTACATTTTCACGCCAATACATGACTTTTCAGGCCACCATGAACTTGCAAAAGTACCACTAAAAATTTTCACTTTGAAGGGGTTTCCCGGTGATTTATACGTCGCCTACTTTTTTATCATCCCCATTTTTTTATATTATACATTTCGGTAATGTTACCATTCCTTTTGAGCCAGATAATGAACCGAGCATTGATTTTCTATTAGCCATAATTGTCACGAATAAGGTTAAATCTCAATCAAGTTCACGTGATTAGAGATTAGCAAGTAGGATGAGGCCAAAGCAGATACAACACTGTGAACTCATGTTATCTAGCTTCAAAGTGTAAGACACATATGCATGACTTCATTCAACCAGGAAATTATCAGGGCGAGAGAGAGTGTGGAAAAAAAAACAGGAATAAGTGTGAACAAATGATGATGGTAATGATAGTTCGGTTTTCGTCTCCTCATCGTTCCAAATCACTACCGATGGGAACCAAAAAATAATAAAAATAAATATAGGGGGAAATGAGCCATGCTGACTAAATTACATGTGTGACAAAAGGTGGCACTAATGAGTTACGTGTTTTCAAATCGCACGTAGGTGCTGGGGAAGCAATTTGGCAGAGAGAAAGTCGGAAATTGCGCCGATTTTTATTATTAGTTATTTAACATTCAAGCCACTCCTGGTCCGACGCACTTTCTAAAATAACAGTGTATCGACTCTATGAATTTCTGGATAATTTTTCCCCCCCGTTCCGATGGTTAATTCGTCATTCCTGCGGCCTAACCATCCAGTCGGTTGCACACCAATGGCGTACGCAACTCTTTGCCGAGATGTGCGAATCACAATCTTCGTGTCTTTCTTTCAAACGGCGGAAAATTACGACTTTCGCAATTCCAAGTTTTTCATTCTCTCCCATGATAACGTGGCGTGATAGCCAAGTTAATAACACACCTTACGTATGATGTGACTGATGTCGCAACAAGTTAATAATGCCTGAATCGTTGCATTTCAACTTAAGCATTTTGACCCCTCAGACTTCCCACCAATTTTTTAAAACTATTTTACGTAACCTCATCCAAGGTTACACGGGTCACTGCCCCTCACTTTCTCAATTACCATCCTACTATAAATGGTCCGCAGCACCCACCCGAAAATGCGCAAAAAAAAACACGTCAATATCTGAAAAGGGTCATCTACCCTTTTTGGCAAACATACCCGCTCCCGGATGCTACCCTTGCTTTTTTAAAAAAAAAATCAAACCCATTCATTTTCTCCCGCCCATCTACCATGCACTACTCTATTTCACAATCTGCTGGGCAAAGGGATGGCCATCCATGTCTTTTTGTAGTTGCTGGACCAAATCATGGAAATTGAAAGAAGTCCTGCAGCAACAAAACCCTCCCCTCGGGAAATGACCTAATGTAATTTGCAGACGAAGGTTAATGACTCTGGGAAGCAAATGAGCTGTTAAAGTCAACACGATACCTCCAGAGATTTCTGCTTTGAATCAATCGAAAGGTAGGTGTGATTTGTAGGTAATAAAACAAACCGCTATGCGTGATATGACGGAACCAGACTTCGCATCCGGGGCCAAGTGGGAGAAAATCGCAATTATTGCAAACCGGTAGTGGCATGTTCATTAGTGATGTAATGGGCTGGCGAGTTTCCATGAAGGTCGTTTTGTATACCATGTATGCAGAATTTTGTTGGGGGTAGAGGGTGTTTTAATTAACGTGCATATATGTCTCAGAGAATGGGCGTGGCTGGAGTAATGCACGAAAAACGCGCATAATCTGGGGCATATCTTGGTGATCCCTGTCTATTAGACAGGGTGAGTCACTGGGTTCATCAAAAATGTGCATTCCTTAAAGACCACTGCCTGCCATCATTGTAACTAAATAGACTGGGTGCATCCTAAATTGAAGAAATTTCTGGCGACAAAACTGAAGCTGATTTCTTTATCCAGCAGAACGATATGGATAGAAGCAGACAAATTGTTACTGAGGTAATTTTACGAACAAGCATGTGTGGAAGCAGCCTATGCTTAGTTGAGGTTGGGCGATAGAGGTGCAATGAAAATTATTAGTTCACGAATGTCGTGAGTGGTATGTCTGGTAGAAGAATCACAGGAGCAACGTTTCTAGTGTGATACTGCGGCTCAAGATGCAGCTTCCGTAAAGGAGGACCACTCCTTTGCCATGTTCCACTCTGTCTTATCATATAAATTATTAATTAATCGCACTTCCTACACAGGCTGTGCACCACAAAACATATAACAGTGTACTGCACACAAACATTAATCTTGCGCTCTAAATGTAATATTTACACATTAAAAACCATGATGATTAATCATCCACCTTCCTCCTTAAATCCCACGAGATTAGTAACCTAAAGCACAGCATCCAACCGCTTTCACCGGCACCATCTAACAAAGTGACTTGTTGCTGGCTACACTATTAAAACGACTTACATTTTTCAAACCAGCGAAGCGCAAAACAAGCTCTGCCACCCCCTTTAAAATAAAAATAAAAAATCTTTTCCGGAAAGGAAGGGAAAAGGAATACACTGTAGGGGGTGGAATCCAGTTAAAAATATCCCTGACCAAACTAACAGTCTAGAAAGAGAGAGGGGACTACACAGAAAATCCCGTTTTAGGTCAGCGCCCGAATATAAAGTCGGTGGAAGGATGGTGAAAAAAAGAAGAAAGAATGGGGGTGGGATAATAACAAGGTACAAGGATTCAGGTAAGAGAAAAAGGGACCAAGAAAAAAAAACTGGTCCTGTACCCCCCCCTCACCATACACTGAACACACGGTGGGCGAAACCGAACTGGTCACTGACCACTCGAAAATGTGCATTGAACTCCCCGGATGCAGCTTCAAAAATCCGGACCGCAAAGGTATGCGCAAATTACTGTAATTTCATGATTAATTAGCACACTCCAGTTCAAAGAAATGTTTTAAAAGAAATCAGCGTGACCATCAGGTTGATATTAGGCTGCAACTTCCTTACGCGTACATGGCAGACCATGTGTTGACATCAGTACCGGTATGTGCAATTAACGCTAATGTTATTAGTGAATGGCCCTAAATACATAAGATATGCAAGTGTACGGTCATGGCAGAAGGTTTTGAATAAACAAAGCGTCGCAGGCAGGGTGTGAAGAAAATTCTAAATTCCGCAAATGTCACGGCCAGAGGGGCCTCACATATGTTTATTGTAAGCAGGTCATTGGGCATGACAAACTCTTTTCTGAACCATAAAGGCACCGATTTTTTAAAAAATCTATATTTTACGTCACAAAAATAAATGACGACTTCCGATGTTACTCAGCGAAAATTTGAACTGCGTCATATGTACCATTCCGAGCAAAGAAGCACGTTTCTTGCTCACGTTACGCATGCTCAGCTTCAAATTCGGCCATAATGATGACCAAGCCCAATGACAAGGGCCATTTGCATTCTCCAGTAATTACATTACTGCTTCCGGTGAGTCAACTGAGAAGATATAGTATTCTGTAAATTGCATTGATTTCATTTTCAAAAATACCAGCAC
>KZ537965.1:13754-72875 GCA_000934665.2 Catajapyx aquilonaris
GCACATGAGTATCCAATCAAATCAGGTGATAATGGAAGGTCACTCGAGTGAAATTACACAAAAAAATATATATAGTCTGAAGGGACGTATAGGGGTAGAAAGTATTCTATTGATTTCCCAGTAAAAGGCTAAGTAATTAGGAAATTAAGTAAATGCATTTGCAGGCTTGATCCTGGGAATTCATGGATAGGTGAGGCTATCTCAATCTTGCGGCGGCCACTATCACAGCCGATTCCCATCCTCGTCGCGCCGTGTACCTCGTCTACATGTTAATCGGCCCTGGCCTTATCTTAATTGGACATGCCCGATGCCCTAATATTTCCAAACCTAAATAGGCAAAGGGGATCATCAAAACAGTCCAATTAAGGTAACAGGGTCCGGGTAAAAACCCCTGGAAATGTGAGGGGGGGGGGACCTATACCAATAAAAATCGACGAGGCAGGCTTTCAACCGAAATGAAGCGGTTCTGGCCAAGATTTTGGAGGGAAATGCGCCTGGGAGAAAAGAGGCAAAGTCGCACAAGTAAGGAAATAGAGGAAAAAAAAATCAAGCGAGGAAAACGACACCCATGAGTCCGCATCTCAAGTGGCGGTTGCGGAGGGCCAACTTTTGGCCAAAATGCAGGCGGGGATAGCAGGTATAGGCAAACTGGAGAGACACAGCAGCAGCGGTCCAAAACGGAGCAAAAGGTCCTCTGACAAAAGTTTTGTTGGGTGTCGGCCAAACGACCCTTTTTCCACCCCCAGGCCTCCTGTGTACATGGCTCTTAGCAGCAGCCACTGCCATTCTATCAGACCCACTCCAAGAAAAAAGTTTTTCACCAAAACCTCTGCATATAGCCCAGGGATCGTGAGAGGGGGGATGTCAAGACACGTGGCGAGGAATGACCTGTTGAAAGGTCACTTCTAGTGAGACATTATGTCGTGCGTTGGGTGCTTTCATGTGACAAATGCGGAGGGGGTTGGAGAAGTGCGGTTATGTCACAATGTCAGCTACATCTGTTGGAGTTTTTGGACCTTTTTGTGTGATAAAGTATGCAGTACAAATCTGGTAGTACAGTAGGAAATACATTGTGCAATGGTCGTAACCTTTATGGATAATAATTGTTTTAAACTTGTATTATCTGCATGTGAAACATTACACAAAATACCAGAATAAAAACGGGAGGGAAGTTTCTGGTTTCGACTGTATGTTTAAAAATGGGTTTTTTTTTATTGCTGTTGGAAAACTGGACATAATGCAAATTTTACTGTGGCATTTACACCACTGCAACTTACACATTGCAAATGCGGCTCTTTGGACTTGTCACATACTATGACGTACAGTATACTATACTATCTTCATTAGCTTCATTTGCATTTGAAATTTGAGCAGTAAACGTCCAGCAATTTTTTCCAGCTTTTTCTATACGAGCATGACTCTACTGGAAAATTAATTACGATGTTAAATCATTACGAAATACTGTCCACCCTTACAAGGCGCGAGTCATTTTTCAGTGGGTCAAGTGCCCTAATACACTGCATGGATGACGGCAGACAAATCGTTTGGCTCCCAAGTGATCGAAAGCTTAAATCGAATCAGGGGAAACGAATTTGACGGCCCGGGTCGGGAAAACCTCGGACTGCACTCCAGATAAGTCGAATTGAATTGTACTCGAGAAATCATTGTCGATGCTGGACTTCTCGAAGGAGGGGGGAAAAAAGGAAGGAAAATGCAAGTCTTTCCGTAATGATCCCTTTGGGTCCCTTGTAGTCCGTCATTGCATAGTCTTGAATGATCCCGACATCATCATTAGCTGAGCTGGAGGCTGGTGGCGGTGTTCTATCCGAAACGGGGGCCATTTTTCGCCCAAAGCAAGCCGCACCTATCTCACAGAAGCTAATGGTCACTTCCCTTTTCCTTCTCTTTGCCGCCTTGGCTGCGATAGCGCCCATCGATCTCCTCACCCAAGAAAATCGAGCCATTCCTCTTTTCTTCTCTTCCCTCTGACTTTGGCCTCCCTCACGAAAAAAAAGCCGGAAGTCCTCTTTTCTGTTTCAGAATTAATTGCATTTACTTCAGGTGAGCTCTATTGAGACGACGTAAAATTGGCCGATTTTTTTTGGTCCCCCCAACTTCTTTTTGGCGCGCCCAGCCGGGTGAGTTATCGGTCGAACGAAACGAGAAAGAAATTAAGGTGGATAAGGAATCGAAAAGTGAAAATTTTTCGCAGCTAGACTTTTTAAGGCAAAAATGGGTGCCTAAATAGTAATTAGTAATCGAAGCTGGACTATATATACAGTCGAGCGTTATCAAAACTGTCCGGAACAGCATGCATACATTCTTTTAATTTTCCAAACCCCGGAATGTTCACGTGAATAGCCGCAATATATTCAGGGCGTGCACGCACGTTGAGGGAGATTGACCCAGTTAATACATTTTAATGCCCGGTACTAAATGCGATTGTGACAATCAAAGTGATTTGATTGCGCCGGTCTTGTGTGCACAATGAATTTGAAGAGATATGGTTTCCCCAACACCTTCACGTTAAACGCACAACTTTACAGCGAAATATATCAATGCTTGTAGCATGTGGCAGACTGAACAATTAGGAAAGTTTTTATGTACTTCAATTTGACTTTTAAATAAATTACAGCTCCTAAAAATCATTCTGAATAATTCTAACAGCAGCAATAATATTAATGACAGAAATATAGTGAAGGCGAAAAGTTATGAATCACACGAGAGTAAAAATAGCTCAATAAAAATGAAATAATTTGTAGGATAAATAGTAACAGCCATAAAGAATGAAAATGCAAATAGAATAAATTATAATAAAATAAAGTAATTGATCATAAACAATGAAAAATTAAACGATACACTAATTGATAAAAAATAATGACAAAAATTCACTAAAGTTGATAAAAATAATGACAAAAATTCACTAAAGTTGATAAAAATAATGACACAAATTCACTGACTGTTAATAAAGTATGATAATAAAATAATAGTAACTCGCAATAAAATAAAAATAATTGATCATAAATCATGAGAGTAAAATAATTCTAAAATTATCTGTCAGCATGGATGTGTCGAATATTTTGCAATCAAAATTTTGTAAATTTTTTCACAAATATTTGGTCTTTTCGGTGGCTGCAGGTAGTGGTTGAGAAAACGGATACTTTCGAGATGAGCAAAGGTTGGCTGCAGTTTTTGGTAGGGTGGGAACGAAATGCTTTTCCCTCGTTTCTCGCTTTTTTTCGTCTTTTCTCTTCTTCTTCTTCTTTTTTTTTATTCGGAGGGGGTGGGGGAGGTTAGAGGTTGGAAAAGCCTTATGTGGCCTTAGCCAGTCAGCCATTAGTTGGAGGGTAACGAATGGTTCCCTGGGGTTTTCTCAACGATCTGGACGAATAATGGGACGCTGGTGGGCTTTGCCTCCCGGGTTTGCTCGGTCTCAGCCACAAGAGCATGTTGCTGTGTTTTGAGGATTTTTTGAACTAACCCAGCAGCAGCCCCACCTCAGTCCCATGGAATTAATGCTCGAGCCCAGAAAACAAAATTGGCTCGCACGTCAACTTGTCGTAAACCTACCCCCCTCTTTTAGATGGTATCACCTGAGCGACGCTTCCCAACAACAAAAACCGAATTAATTACCTGGCTAGAAAAAGAGATGAGATCTTTAAAGGGGACGCCGTTTTTTTTCTGTGCTCACGAAATACGCGTCTGTCGTCATTGACCGGGACATGCGAGACATGCCATATTCGCCATGGGTGGGGGTCAAGCACGTGCAAAAGTGATTGGTCGAATTGACATATAGGAACAGCAAGTAGGTTGGAGGGGAACCACGCCCAGATTAATGTCTCGCAGGAAGAATAAGGACGTGCCATTTTTTAGAACTGGCCTCACAATGACGGAAGAATTGGTGCAATTAATCACAGCCGGAAGTTACGTGCTGAGTCATAAAAATCAAAACATTTTTTTCTCTCCAAAAATTTAGTTTTTTTAAGCCGGCTTTTTATACACAAAGTAGGGAGAAAAGAGGGCTCTCAGCTTGCGGGTTCCGGTTTGGTGCGCCTTGGTTATTGATTCCAGGAGTTGAAATGGCTGGTAGAGCAGCTGTGGTGTAGGAGAGGTCGTGGTTTCCATTTGATTGTTTCCGCAGAAGAGCTGCCAGTGTTTGCCTTGCTGTGATGCCGCCAGCATTGAAATGTTCAGCCGGTATCTTCTTACTCAGGAAATCTGCTCAAAACAATCGGGCTGTTACAAGAGGGTGTGGCACACACACTATATATACAGTGTGAAATAATCAAGTAGAAGAGTGTGGGATTTGGGAAAGTCTTGATAGTGTATGATGCGGAGATTTTTTTTTGAATAATTTTTCTTTCTCTTACGAGCTAGTGTTTTTCCATGCGTACCGCAATCCCATTTGCTTCCCTGCTTGCCTTTTCCTTGGCATGCCTCTCTCCCGCACTGAATTATTCGACCGTGCATTTCAAGCAGATAGAACATGTCACTGTGGCTCCTGCTTAAAATTAATGCCCCCACCATATAGACGTAACATTCGGGAGTAAAGCTTTGTAAATTCCAGCGAGAAGTAAGGAGGGCAAAAAATTTGTCATTATTTCTTAACTCTCATACAGTGGTACTCACCTGACTTACTAATGAGAATCCAGTGACAACATAATATTCTTTCTAGAATCAGCGATCAATATTTTTGAACAATAAAAAGGTCAAATGTGGTGTAAATTGCATCCAAAAATAAATCATAATTATCAGTGACACTGTATATAAATTTTACGCTCTATGGACCTTAGTGGAAAGACATTTTGTTGTTAATTGTTGGCTTTTCGAGAGCTGCAGGTGGGCTAATTTTTTGGCGTCCATTGTGCTGGAAAAGAAAGGACACGCTCGAAACTTAATCAGTGGTCATCACAGTCCTTTTGTTCGAGAAGATGTCTGAAAGAGGCAGGGGGAAAAAAATGTAAGCTTTTGTATTTGGTGCAGTGAAGGAAAAGCCGACCTTTTTTGTTGTTTCCTTTTTCTGGGATGAGAGTTGCGTTCAAAAAACTAGGGGGACTGTCTTTTGTTGTAATCTGTTATGACACGTCAATTAGTGATGGCATTAGCTAGTACTTAGAGTTTTTTTATGAAAAAAAGGAGGGAGAAAATGCCACGTGCCGCTCTTTGTATGTAGTTGGCTGCGCTTATTCACAAGATCATTATTTTTCGCTTGGCTTCACTCTATTACATTGACCTGATAATCCGCTTTTTCAATCCTCAAGGGTATGCCTTCTTTTTTTTCAACAAAAAATTGTTCACTTTCTCTTTTTTCTTTCCCTGTCTCCCTCGAAAAAAGATTCGATTAGGTAAATTCCACGTGTAGGGTGGCAGAGTGGCGCGTGGTATTTTGCTTCCAAGATTGTGTTATGGACGTCACGGCCAGAGCTCTGAGAGGTATTTAAGCACAAAGAGAAGGGGCTAGGAAATTTCACTGCTACGTATATATAACGTCATATTGCAGGGGAAGGTTTGGGATTCCTGACACTTTGACATTTTGAATGTCTTGTTGCTCCCAGTTGTTGCACACTCGATTTGAATTCAATGCCGCTCTTGTATAGTAATTATTATGCGCCACTTGTAGTTTTAGAGGGCAACTTGATTATCTCGGATAATAATTTTAAATAATATTACTGCAATTCCCTCCTTGTCATCCAGGTTAATTGTTGGCAAGAACAAACCTATAACAATGGATAAATCCGCCATCATGGTGTACCGTCAGTGATGCAGCAGACCTCAATCTGTTTAAATTTATTAGTGCGGATAGTAAGGCGATTATACTGGTATACAAATAAACTGATTATTTGCGTCATCGTGGTATAGAAATGATGGAAATACTGTATGACACTTTTACTAGTTAGGTTATCCCTTTTTTTAGCTATTGCTTAAAAAGTATGGGTCTACTTATTTCCTTAAAATCAGGTAACACGTAGTTACAAAACTAGTACTGTATTTGCATCTTAATCTACAGGTTAATCTGACTAGGAAATAAGAATAGACGAATCTGGAACTTTATAGTTAGAAGCTTATGCGACAAGTTTACTCAACTGCTACCAAATAATTATTCAAATAAATATTAATATTTAATTAATTAATTGTAACGTCAGTAATTAATCCTGCATTGTCTGATGCACTGTAAGAATATTTCAACTCCCAAGTTAATTATTATATCATAAACGCACATCCATTTCTGTTTGGGCAGCACGCCTCGGCTCGGTTCCGTGCAAAGTAATTTAAACTCATTCTACCTCCGGTTATTGATTCCCACTCATTTAATGGCAGAAATTAATATTTCCCACTGATAACGTGCTCGGTATAGCCAAGAATCAGAGGAAAAGACTCGCACACAGCGTTATTACCACAGTAATCAGTTCCGGGATAATCCTCAGTAATTTCATTAACGTGAGTCCGCATATTTTGAGTGGGTTGAGCGTGCCATCTGCTGGTTCTCAAAGGATGATTTTTTTTCCCCCTCCCACTAGAACCGAGCCGAGCTTTCGGATAATGTACGGCAGGGTCTTCGTGAGATAGCCATCGCCCCGAGTGTGTAATGTATTAGGGAGGCTTCGTGCTGCTGTGGCAAGGGAACGTATCTTCATTGATAAAAAAAAACCTAGTCCCTTCTCCCCCCCCCCTTCCCTTCCCCTCCTCTTCCTACCCGGAAAATGACGGGCGTGTGGGGGCAAGTGAATTACTCATGGCTCGTGCGCATACTTTTTTTTCTGCTCCAACTTCTAGAAACTCTGGAAAAAGACAAGCATGTGTACTTGGTTTATCAGGTGTGGCGACGTTCATGTAAAGAACGTATTTTGAGATAGCAAACGGTGTTAATGGAAAGAGGACATGTCCTGAACGTGTCCTGTAATAAATTATGTTATACATATTCCGACTGTTCACACAGAATGGGCTACATATTTTTCAGAATTTCCTATTTTTTTGTTACAGTGTTATCGTGATCGAGTGTTACTGACCAAAGTGGGTGGACTATTGGCAATGGTTGTTGGTCCCGGTAACTACCTCCCGGTCTGCTAAAAAGGGCTATGGTGGGCTGCTGGTTCATAGTGATAAGAAGCCTGGCCACGTAGCGGCCGCCGTGTTGATTTACGCTCCTGGAAAGAAATGGGAGAGAACCATAATGACTTTCTGGAAGCCATGGGCCCACTCGGTTTAAGAAAATTGGCCGGTCCGTCCACACCTTTTCAGTTAATCTAATGTTTTTTTTCCGGTCACTTCACGTGAGTCCAGTTCGAAAAAGCCTATTTATCCCGTTAGCCGTTTCCACTAACTATTTTGGCACCAGGTCTATTTTCCGGGCTCTCCCATTTAGCTCCTACTACCCCTTTTTTCCTATTTCGCACCATTTTTTTTTCCTTCCGTCTCTTTTCCAACCGACGTTCACAGTCCACTCACGTCTCGCCCAGATATGGCTACAGATTTCCCCTTCTAATAGGCGTATTTCACACAATGGTACTCGCAGTCAGCTCCGACCCCTGCTGCCAAAAAAACCTGAAACCACCGAGGGCTTTTCGGTACATTCGGACTCGAGCTGGAGTCGCGGTTGAATTAGTCTTCTCCGGAACGCAAAGCGGGGGGGGGGGCTCCCCCGGATTTTTCCTCAAAAGTGGAGTTTTTGTTCTCGGATTGAATAGAAACCCTTAGTGGTCTTTGTGCCCTCTACTTGATTAGGACATGTTTAACAAAATTGGGTTAGGGTCAGGTCAGAAAAAGGAGGAAATGTCTCTCCCATTTTTATAGTGCTTTGAGCGTAAGAAACAGACGCCCCTTATATGCTCAGAAAGGCAAACACTTCCTTTTCCAGCCCGGGCCCCCTCTCTAATGAACTAATTACACTTAAGCTTAGCCCCCCCTTTGCAGTTTTGGAGCCTGCATCCAGGGCTATCCCTCCTCTAATCCGGAGCTGGTGATAAATTGGCGATCCGCAAACTTGGTGGCTTGCTTTTCCAATCCTCTGTTCCGCCTTACCAAAAGAGCCATGGACCAACTAATGCTGCCTGATAATTCAATGTTTAGAGAACATTGCACCGATAACTTGAGATGTATCCTGAAAAGCATGCTTCCGGTTAGCCAACTCTGCAGGTTGCCTATCATGATTCTGCCCAGGGGGGGGGGGGGTTGCCCCACAATTAATAGAAAATTAATTTCGAAGCAGGGGGGAAGAAGGCAAATGAGGGGGTCATTGCGTGTATGTGTGAGTGTGCGGGGGTGGGAAGATAAGTTGATTTTTCTCACGCACCTTCACGCCTACTGTTACTGTTTGAAAATTATGGCGAGTCCATAACTGTGGCAACGCTGTGTGGGGCGCATCCATCTTTGGTGGCGAAAAGCATTCTACACACGTGCCGGTAATCACTAGGCTGCAAATAGCAAGAGGTTCTAATGGTCTGCGGAGTTCTACATGGCATTCCACTCGCTATTGGTCTACTCCCCCCCCCCTGCCGGACAAAAAGAGGGGAGATGCGGGGGAGGGAGGGAGAAAAAGCTAATGTGTTGCATTAAGGGTCCGGCATGCCGTCCATGGTATTCCTGCTTTTGGAGAGGGAATGGTCAGATGGACAGGATCATCTTGGGGAGCTTCCCCTTGTCCCTAAGGTGTAAATACGGACATTGGAAGTGACCATCAGTCCTGGGTGGTGATAAGATGGGCGAGGGGAAATGAAAGACATGCCTTTCTTCTTCACTTGTAATCACCAGAGAGTATAGCCGGGAATGTCAATCAAGCGAAAGATATTGGCACCTTCCTTCCTCTCCTTTTCGTATATAAACTGAGCTAACTGCTTGGTTTATCTGTGGCCTATACTTTCCGCACGATATGTCCCCTAGTAATGCAATTATGTCATCCATTAATTCTGAATCAATCCGCATATAAATTCTGCAGTCCTTCACATGTTTACCATCAATTATAATGTTGACGTTGGGTTCAAATTGCGTGCTAATGTAGTCTGCATACCATCCGCCATAATTGAAAATGCCATGTCTCTTACATATTAACATGAATTTTTTAAAGGCGTGAGGAAGTGTTTGCAGTTGTTGCATTTGGTTGCATTAGATGGAAGAAACAGTGATATTAATATTATTAATTACAATAAAACCTGTATATGTTGGACACCGACGATTCCGCGGAAAATTGTCCAACATAGGGAGGTGGCCAACTTATTAAGGTGTCCAACTTGACAGGTTTTACTGTATAATAATAAATTAATAATACATACGGTATAGCAATTTTCCTACAAAATGTCTGAAGATATTGTTCGCTAGGTTTGAGAATAATTTTGCAGTGCTAAGTAAAACAGTTTCCTGCAATTTTACCCGCTTAGTGGTGAATATGTTGACAGTGCCTGGGGATGGCTTGGCGGCATATAAATATTTATAACATACATTTCCTTGCGAGCTTGAAAGCACCAAGCTTGGTGGAGATATAATCGGGGACATGTTTCCGTCAAGCAATGGGAGGGGAAGTCTGTCAAGAATTTGCCCCCCCCCCCCCTAATATGTAAACCAATTAGAGAAAACCGTGACGTCTTGCGGATACCTTGGAGCGGGAAGAGCGGAGTTGTGACAAGAACCTTCCTTTCTTCGTTTTAATTTCTGCCATTCTGAGCTGTCTCTGGGTTAATTTGCCAGGGCGTGGGAGGATGGAAAAGCTGAGCGTGTGGGAGCTAATGAGGAGAAGTAATTCCATGACGGATCGCCCATGAATAATTAAGCAACGCCACTATACAGCTTCAGATGCTGCAACTAAACTGTAACAGTCTCACTTAATTTTGGGCATTAAAATCAGTTTTGACCCAAATAATTTGCAGTAAAATCAGCACTAAAATAGGGTGTTAGTATACCCATGGAGGTGTAGAAGTTGAGACGCCCTAATCCGACACTCAATCCCGATATGCTACTGCAGACATCCGTTAAGGTCTCTTTTTCCAAATCGGGCTAGGGCCTTTCTCTGTGTTGGCCTGGCCCAAACCCAGAAACAAGCGAGCTTTTGGAAATTAGCCCTTAGAGGCCCATGAACTGCTCCAAGAACCCCATCTAAGCACGACCGTTTCACAAAACTGGGAGTTTCGGAGTCACGAGAATATTTTTTATTGCCTCCAATTATCCTTGGGCGATTAGAGCGTGCACTAAGCTGTCAGGATGGCTGGAGTAGAATAAAAAAAAAAGTTAAAACTACTGGTTCCTTTTTGGCCTTTCTTGCCCATCGATTCCTACTTGCTGACGTCTCAATGATGCAATTTTTTGCGCCAAAAATTCACATCGTGTAGACGTCCGTGTAGAGACAATAGATGTCGAAAATTGCAGCCTTGCAAGGGCCTGTCAATCATTGCCTGAGTCTTATCGGCCAGGGTAATAACAATGTCACAAGTCACGTGGCTTTGAGGGAACGAGCTACAGATAATGCGGGGCGGAATGTAATTTTCTCTGCATCCACCTGATGATAAAGTAATACTCTATTCAAGTGTAGCATACTGCTCAGAAGCTTATCTGTGCTTTCATGTGTACCGGTTCTCGTCCTTGCTGATATCGACTCCGTAGTACAGCAACCGGCATAGAGTTTGGCCCAACAAAGGGTGAAGATCGAACAATTCACAAGCAAGATTTTCCTGCTAAGAAAATCCTCCTTAAATCCTTCTGAAATAAAAACAAATCCGGTATGCATTTAATCACGGCTAAATTATGGAACATATTATGTGAAGACGACACACAAATGCATTTATTTTCCTTTGCTAGCTCTACACATTCATAGAACAGCTTAGTCAATGTTTAGCAAAATCTGTTCAGAATGGCACGTTGCTCTGTTTGACCATGCAATTTTTGGCACACTTGGTAATGGATACGAAAATATGAGTCTGTCTCCCCCACCCCGAAAATGAAGTCAAGTGCGTGCAACCATGGTAAAAGCTGGGAGTGGGGAAACAACGACAGGTATTTGGGTCCCACCGACTGACCGATGTCATGTGGTCAGTTTGGGTGGTTGACGTGAAATGACGCAATGCTCTTTGGCCTAACGTGATTCATTTTTAGGAAGGGTGACAGTGGATAACACCCGATCCCATTTCTCGATGCTACGTCAATCACGTCCACATTTTTTTTTTCGGGTGATGGGGGGGTAACCCTTGCACTTTTTGGGTGCAGACGTGTAGTAGATTATACATGGCAAGCGGAACTGAATAATGCAGTATTGTCGTCACAGAATTAATTAGTATCTGGTATTCTGATGAAGCAATCCCCGCGTGCATACACACTGCCTACACTCGCGATTTTTTCTGTGTGATACAGGTCGACGGCCTGGACAACTGTAACATATACACATGGGCTCCCACACTACTGTTTGTAGAGTACTCTCCAATTTATATTTATACATAGTGAGTCAGGTCATTCAGCCGACTCATCCGGTAGAATGTTGCCTGAGAGAGGGGCAATATGACAATGAGTAGGAAATATTTGCAGGGGAGGAAGTTTTATGGGCGCGAGTTGAGAGAACAAGTGGGGGAGGGCAATGGAACGAGGGTATAAATTCTGACGTGCCAGAGGCAAAAATGTATAATACATTTCCACTCCTAAGTAATAATAATAATAGCGCATTAGAGGAGCAAGTTGAAACTAGTTATTACTATATCCTCCTTCCCCATTGCCATTGATCGCTTTTCCCTCCTTTGAGGCAGGCAATGTTTGAACGTGGAAACAAGTTGATGCTCTGATAGTGAATGCGGGAAACTAATTTCGAAGTCCTAGTAGCGCGACTCAGCCTGCACCAAACTTGTAAGTTAACTCGTCCCAGGTTTCCATTTGGATAACCCTCCACAAAGGGATGGACATTGGAACAAGAAGAGGAGGGGCCCCCCTACTTCCCCGTTCAGGGGGAGTGACAGTCCGAACTGGATTATGAAGGGGAATGCCCCGGAAAATGTGGAAATCAAGCACACAAGAGCGCCAGAAGCCTCTTTGATAACACAAAATAGGGGTAAGTCCTGCCGACATTCAACGGTAAAGCGAAGGGTGGTCTATTAATGAAACGACTCGACGGGTACGGTACCCCTGTTCAATTGACGGATGCATTTCCTTGACCATGCCTAGGAAGATCAAAGCCACCGGATAATTACTATGTTTTTTTTGTGCGACTTTAGAGTCACTTTTTTTTAAAGGACGAAATGTGTTTGGCCGAAAATGGCGATACCAGCACGTGCTCAGGGGGTGAGGCTGCGTTACGAATCCCTATGATATAAATGGGGTTGAAATATTATGATGATCTGCGGAGTAAAGCCTGGGGGACCTTCACGGCATGCCTCGCCTGCCTCTTTATGGTTATTGATGTAGTCTTAACTAGCGCGTTATGAAGAAGAGGCACAGTTCGCATGCACTAGGCGTTTTACTTTCTCCATCTCCCCTCCCGGCCACGCCATCTTCTAACCCCAGAAGCTAGCTTTAGTCAGTGGATGAATTGCCGGCGCAGTAAGGAGCGGGTTATGCCTGGCAAGTTGTGGAAACTTTTTAGTCTGCTGAATTACCTTGCACTTTGTCATTAGCCTGGGCGTGGCTTTACTCTCTCTCTGAGAGTCAGGGCACAATGCGATGTTCCGAGGGGAGGCCCTTCCAAAAACGACGGTCCTTGCGCCACTAGGAAAAGAAAATTAAGGTTACGTGCAAATTTCATTTCAGCAATTTCCCTTAGGGAGCACGAGCAGTGACTTGAGTTATTGGGAAATCTGCCTCTTTTATGAAATATTCATCTCCGAGTTGCACGTACTTGACAAAGCAAGTGGAAAGGAAGAGGGAATGCTGCGAGGACTTAAAGGGAATTTACAAAGGCAAACATCTCCGGGGATTTTGGGGGGAGGCTTTTAAAAGTCACTGTTATATTCCCATCTAATCGAAAGAGCCAGGGCTGAAATGACATATTCTGCGCATGAGTTATTCTTCAGAAAAAAAAGAAGAAGACGAAGAGAAAAAAAAACTCCATGCTTCCAATCCGACCCCCCAATTTCTCTAAAGCAACTTTTTTTTCCTTCCAGCGTCTTTTCGCATCGCTCGTGATTGAGGCCTAACGAATTATGGAGATGTATTGAATTCGCCAAGAAAGTTTCGCTCTGAGTAGGGTGCATTTTCAGCTATTTTATTACTTCCGACGTTCAATCGCGAGGTGGATAAGCTTTCAGTTGGCAGAATTTAGGGCTAGCCCCAAAGCCATAGCACCCCAAACTTTTTTTCCCCTACTCTCAGCAGGTGCGCATAGTCATGCAACATTTCCTGAAAAGTACTAGATGAAGTTATTGTCTTCAGAAACGAATACCAATGAATAGAATTCTGGCCCCGTACAGTGTCTACAACCTCAAGTACAAGCTGGCATACCATGCAGTAAACAAGATTAGTTCCAGAACATCTTTTTTTTGAACCGCCTATATCTGTCACGGTTTCATCGCGAGGACAGCTGACTTGATCCCGGAAGAAGTCACAATACGAGGAGGAAAAAGCCTTTGCGCTCAGCATCATTGGAACCTATTGACCCTTTCATTACAAGGCAGCCTTTTCACTCTCGTCTGAAGCGACGGGAGTCCTCTCTCCTCGGGTATAAGAAGCGTGCCGAATTGTTTCCTACCGGGTTCCAAAAAGGCGACTCCGGGAATAGGAAAAGCGACAGAAAAGGCTTCGTCGTCTTCTAACCGAACGCACATACTAAAAAGGAAGCGAGTCTGTCGCAAGAAAATTAAAGCGTCTCGTAGAAACCCCCCTTTTCATAATTCGGCACCTCGAACCTGAGCTCTGGAATCTAATATCGGAGATGGTATTGACACTGGGGAAAAAAAGATGAAAAACAGGATGAATAGTAAAAATCCGTAAGAAAAATGGCAACGTCGCAACCACATAGCTGTGACTCTGTAAAGAACTGCTACTTGTAGCGGATAGACCGACGGAACTTAACAAAAAGATCAGTGCTACTAGAGAATTTCCTGGTTACATGAATTTTTTCCGTTTTTTCTCTCCCGTTGCTTCTATAGCCCCTTTGCCATGGGGGTTCAGATAGGCAACCGAGCACAATGCTATCGGCGTCCGACCGCGATTGACTTGCCGGCTCTGCTGGAGGTACGTGGCCTCAGGAGAGGGGTGAATAATAGCAAGGGAGAGGAGGGGAAGGGAGGAAGTGAAAAGGCAAATGGGATTTCGACAAGCCTGGTCTTAAGCTGTTTGGGGGGGAAGGTTGCGGCAACTCTGGTTTGCACCAAGATTGCGATCAGGGAGAAGGTGTGGTTTTGTTGCCTTGTTGCGAACCTCACTTATATATACGTATGTGTAGAGGCGTGACAAGACCCGCCATGTTGGGGAACAATGGAATATTTTGCCAGACAGGTTGCGATGAAATATTAAGCAATGTTTATGGGATGTTGCATATGTGAGCCGTGCATACATTATGCATCGGTTGCCTTCGATCTGCGGCGAGGCTTTAAATCAATCGATTGGAGGATTATGCAGTGTGGTGCACAGACTGTTGTCTCTTTGCGGTATGGTCTAATCCTCCAGACTCACAAAAATGCTGGGAGCCAATTCCATTTCGTTTGGTCTCGAACGTCTCATAGAGAGGGGAAAAGGGAGGGGTATCAGAGCAGGCGGAGATAAAGACGCAAGTTATTTGTAATGATGATTGGGAGGGTGGTTGGATGCCAATAATAGTAGGGAGTGAGGAGATTATGGGGAGGGTTTGGTCCTGGAGAGGGGGGGAAATGGAAGAAGGGAGAGTTGGAATGAGCAGAGAAGACGAAAAAAATGTCTTGTGCTTGCATCCGCCACCAGGGTGTTGTCAAGGGAACGTGACATAATTTTCTAACCCTCGATCATTCCATCATCGAAAGGCTCAGCACCTTTTTGCCTCACCCTGTACGTTGGGTACGGCCGGAGCAAAAACTTCAGCTTGAAGACGCAATTAATTAATCTGGTGGAAATAATCCTCATCAGGAGACGCCAGGAGTTAACGTTCGAAAGTGCTGGCTTTTTGCCTTGTTAGCAAACTTTCTTGTATGTATATTTTTTGTAAACATTTGCTGACTTGTTTAATTCTCCAAGTATCCATTAGTAGTGAGAAGCTGGGAGAGAGTGGTTATGGTTTTGTGCAAGTTGGGATTTCCAATGCTTTTTCCCGTCATTTCATTTACTTCGAGGGGGGAAGGCCAAAACTTCACACCTTAAAAGACAAGAATACCCTGTGTAGGTTAAGCTTTTCCGACAGAGTCCTGGAAGAAGTCGTGTTTTATGACCAAACTTTTCTAATTAGGGAAAGTTATTAGAAACTCTGTGAAGAGTTGGTCCAAGCCCAGCCGAACTTGCACAGCCCACCCAACCCGCAACCCCAATGCCCCTTTTTTGTATTTTTTTCCCCTGCAAAAAAAACATCGTGCAAATTTGGCAACAAAAAAATCCACACCCTAATTACCGTATTTTTTTCTAGTGCGTTTTCTATATATAAAAACAGCACTCTCGCAGTGATTTCAAGCCTAAAGTGACAAGTACCGACAGGTATTAAGAAGGAATACCGAATGGGGCCCCCTCTGGTAATGAGAGGAGCCTGTGGAGCAGCGCAAGTTTTGTTGACAGTGATAAATTCGACGGAGGAGGGAAAGGGCCGACCCATTGACTACACATATTTGCATTAATTTCGGCAAGGAAAGGGGCTTTAGTGGAGAAGGGGGTGTGCCTGCAGGAGCCATTTCAGGGGTGGTTTTCTGAGCCCGTTTTGCTTGGAGATGGGGGAGGGGTGGGTATATAGGAAAGGGGCACTTCCTTCCGCCAGAGAGTGTTCCGCCGGCCCTCCCAAGAATCAATCAGGGCCAAAAGTCTGGCGCCGTCACGCGCCCCCTGTACTTTACAACAAAAATTGTGAGAGGGGGGGAATTTTGGTCGCAAAATAAAAATTGTTCGTTGTAAAAATTACACTTTTTGAGGGATTAACATTAGTGAGTAGAATATGCATATTCAGGCCATTTGCTGAGTGGATATGAAACCTTGCTAATCTTTGCACAATATACATATTTTTAGGCAATATGTTTACTGCGTACAACTATGTAGTCTGTTTCAATACGCCACGTTTTAAATAATCTGAAACGCACACTGCGCAGTGCAAAAAAGCTACTTAGTCAGCCTGTTTTTTTTGTAAAGGCAATAATGTGCATAAACTGTGCATGCTTTCATCAGAAAGAAATGTCTTATAAAGTCGAGTTGACAGGAGCTTACATTTTAATCACACTTGGGACTAGTGGATATGACGAGATTATCGTATTGAGTGTAGTCAATATTCGACCTCTTTTGAAGTACTTAGTGGATTCCGGAGCATTCTTCAGCTTTATGTGCACTTTCCGAAAGTCAGACTCGGAAAAGAAAGACCGCAATGTTTTGTCAATAATTGATGACGCGGCATCAGATATGGCCTCAAGGGGACATGAGCGGTGACGTCAACTCTTTCCACTAGTTGACTCCCAGAAAATAAGCCTGAGGGCATTATAGCCCCCCCTCCCTTATGCAGACGAAATGGAGTTAACGTATGTCCGGAAGGGAACCCACTCGGCACATGAGCCCTGTTACAATTTGTATAGGACTCATTAAACTTGATTCTGTTCAGTATTGCCCTTTAAATATGACGAATGGTAGGTAATCCCATATTTATGAAATTTCCTCTCCCAGTAATGGGTGGCGTGGGTTTTTTGCACAAAAAAAAACTTGGGCCATGTTTGTGCTCTCAGGAAATCGAATTAGGCCAAGTACAAACAGCCGAACCGACCACGTAATTCTGTTACGCAACAGTCGCTTTGATCAACAGGTCAGTGATTCAGTCACCACTCTTTTTTTATATATATACCACCCTACCCGATGGTTATCATTGGCTTTGCTAATTGAAATGACTATCACAAATTGGCCCCCTTTACCTCCTGTGGGGTGTTTCCTATCTATACCTGAAATGATGGTGGGGCCACGATCTGACGTCGATAATTTGCCGGTGTGAAAATTACTCAAGCATACCTTTCCCCTGGAATAAATCGCCAGCACGTGTATCGCAGCAGTTTGGGCTTTTCCCCTGGCTGTATTACTGGGAGGGTTTGAGTCGGGGCATAAAGCAAGGCTGGGAATCACTTGAATCACCCCAGGACACTTTTAAGACGCGCTAATTCTTTACCTGGCGTCGTATCGCTTCCGTACACGCAACCCAAGCACGACAGCCCTATTTGTTTTGTACAGAAAAAAGTGCGGTAATGGTCGTCTCCCCGCATTTTTTTAAAAAAAAAAGTGAAACAAATTTTTCCCCAGGTGCAACCTCCAGAGTTGAAAAGGTTTAAACGGATTGGTCATATTTGGTTGGCCGTGTGCACATACTTCATCAACCTGGGCTACCGGTCCGAGCCGTGTTGGCCCAGCAATGTGTTCTCATTTGCGGATGTTGTTATCCATGATGGCATAGTTTTAATGGGGTGTGAAAAATTATAGCGACACTATTACACATTTGGGCCAAGCAAAGCGAAGCAAAGTTTGACCTGGAAATATTCCATGAGCGGGGATTTTTGTGCCTCTGATGGTCGTGCACGTAGACGCTACATTGACATTACATAGACGTTTCTTAAGCGTTGACGTTACATTAGATGTTTCTTAAACGTTGACGTTACGTAGACGTTATACTTAAACGCAGGCGTTACACAGACGTTACGCAGAAGGCACTTAAACGTAGACGTTACATAGACATTACACAGACGTTACGTAGAAGGCACTTAAACGTAGACGTTACATAGACATTACACAGACGTTACGTAGAAGGTACTTAAACCTAGACGTTACATAGACATTACATAGACGTTACACAGACGTTACGTAGAATGCACTTACACGTAGACGTTATGTAGAAGGTTCTTAAACGAGACGTTACATAGACGATATATAGACAACAACATCAGTTTATTTATTTTGTACCCCGTTTTTAGTATAGGTCTACACAAGATTAGGCTTATTTTTAAATTTTCGTTTTTTTCCCCCCTGGCAGATGTGACGGCCGTGCCATTGGAGACGGTGTTCACGGAGGCCGGCGCGAATGTGACCATCAGCTGTCCCGGCGTGACGGAGCACTCTCTGGTCCTGATGCTGGAGTGGCGATGTCGGGGATGCTCGCAAGGCAACACGGCCATCGGAGGAGGCCAGGAGATCAAGCTGGTGGAATACCGGAGCGAGAGCACCACCGTCTGGCAGAACAGGCATCGGATGACCCTCATGCCGGACACATACGCCCTTTACTTCCATCCCGTCATCGCAGGGGACAGTGGAGAGTACAGCTGTCTGGTCAACAACAGGCCCAGACCGGAGTCGCTGGTCAAGCTCGTCGTGCAAGGTAAAAAATAATAATAATTTGTGCACAAAAATTGATTAAAGTCTGACACCCTGGGTGTGTGTATATCATTGTGGATGGGGAAATATTGGGTGGGTGAGAGCAGCTGGGGCTCTCGGTGCGCATTCAGAGCAGCACGTCTGATTAGGCTCCTGTTTGGCATGAAACACAGTTTGCAGCTTCGGCACAGGAAATTAGTGCCGCTGCACTCGGCTCTACTAGACGCTGCGTTTGTGTAGGCGTCTGACTTAACACTAGTGGCCATGTAGGACAAAAGGCCAGGTCGTAACCCACACACAAAAGCCACTTTTTAAGTAAAAGCCTGGATAACTAAGTTACTACGTTCAATTTGTCTTAATGATAGCGGCCGATATTTTTAGCATGCATTTATGTAGATGGGTTAATTCACTTGGCCTGCTTGTAGGGAACTCTTACCCCTTTTTCTTTCTGCCCCAAAATACATTGCAAGTTAATGCACTGTGCTTCTAGTTATTAAATTATTTATGCCTGTTTGCCGCTTTAATTAAAAAGGGAAGAACGCTGCAGCCAAGAGAGGGTTCAAGAATTTTCATTCTGTCGAACCACGGAGCCCACGAGGCAACTTCAATTTTTCGCGCGTTTAATTAAACGGGGTTCAAGTTGAAGAAATTTGCCAAAAACGGACGTGATGTATATCCCTGTACTCGAAAATGTTTTGAGTAAATTTTAACTAATGAAATTCGTCAAAATTTGCATACTATTTGAGTCTCCGTCTAACTTGTGGTTAAAATGTCTGCACCTATAGCCATTAATTATCCCCTGGCGGGCTTTAAAAATCTTCATAGCCATGCAGGAAGCCCGTTTCCGTTATATTTTTAATTACGCCTGTGCGTGCCAGGTTGCCCGAATGTTGGTCTGGATGTGATGGGACAGTCTACAAACAGGTGGAGATGTCCGGTAGTCACGGACGGAGGAAATGCTAATGATCTGCACATGCCGGGGTGTGTCACTGACCTGAAGTGTCATACGGGTCGTCGACCCATACACACTGGTAACACATATTCGGGATTCCACACTCGCGTGTTTTGTACTATTGATAAGGCAAGAGTCTCCCTCCGAAAATAATTGGGCGCTTCCAATTTAAAGTTTTCCCTTAGCTTTGTTGCGTGCGGTTGTCCAGGAATCACATTGTGTCCGGAGTGCCATTCGAGACGTCCAGGATTTGTTTACAGCGGAGGAGTACTGGGCAAAGGAGCTTCGGCCAACCCCAGTCATTTGGTTGTCCCGGCAACTATTATCATCCGTCGGCCACCTTATAATTAGGGTCCCTTAATTAGAGGGCGCTTTAGGTGTAGCGCAAGGAGACCTGGCTGCTGCATTTTTATTATTTACGATTGCAAAATGGGTGTGCCCAACATGCGTGACACCTTACGCAACACCGGATATGAATTAGTTTTGCCAGCAATTGTATGTACATTCCGTAATATTCCACACATACACATTACATGCGATCTGTCAGTAGCCTATTTCTAAGGTAATTTATTAGGGACTAATGTATAGTTAGGTTGGCCTATTAATATCATTGCCCATTTGAGAGCGGAAACATTGTCTCGCGAGGATCTAATCTGGTTCACGCGAGCCTCCGAAAGGCAGCAATGAACGCAAAATGGTTCTTAGAAGGTGGGGTCCAACTCAATCGGCCAGAACCGCCTGCTTTTGAATGACACGAGTCATTATGCTTGGAAGATCCATCGCTTAATTGGCCCACCTGTTATTTTTCGGGTGCTGCTCCATGTCGGTTCCTCTTTCCCATTACGTATTAACCTAGAAGCGCCCCCCGCTTGCTGGAGAGGCATGAATTGTGCATTGCAGAGTCTCTGTTTTGGTTAGGTTGGGCAGGAAATTGATCTACATGAAAATTGCATGGTAATTGACTTTGTAACACAAACAGGCGGTGTTTCAGGGCGGGGGTGGGACGGACAGGGGGAGTGTTGGTTTAGCCGGCGTTCAAATTCCTACAAATGCAAAACAACGTAAACTGCGGTGATGTGGTTCGAAAACGGAAGCGTGGCTTCCGCATTCGAAATTGAGATATTGCGCCGCATACCCGTCATGTAGGAGTTTGGCGCTTGAAACTTCCATTACCAGCCAGCACTCGGCCAAAGTAATGAGCCCCGTGCGGTTAGCCCAGTCAGGAAGTACACTTGGTCAAATAAACGCCAACACTCCCTCTGAACGATTTCACTCTGGGACTAGGGGACTCGCAAAAAAAACAAAAATTGGCATGCATGGACCCATAACTTATGCACTGGAGCCGTGGGTTGGAAACAATCGCAAAAGTACACCCTATTCAGATTCCTTCGCAAAATCATAAGTGCCTTCCAACCAGCTTTGTGATAAACACATTAAAAAGGTGGTGTCGGCTCCTAAGCAATTGGAAGCGATAATACCAGTGCAAAGGCTGGCAACTTGAGGTGTTAAAGTAGAAGAATAATTAAGTCATCTCAGGGCTGCGAGCGAGGCCCGCGCGAAAAGGAGGAGTTAATCAGCACCTTTCGCCGGTTATAAAAATGTGCCGAGCTATAATCATGTCTTGGGTTCGCAGTTTTATAACGTTACGAGCTCGGGCGATGGTGGTCTCCGTTATTTTTATTCGGCAATCAAAACGGAGGATCTAGACGAAGGAAAAAGGCTGACCCGCATTCTTTAGCATGACCACGTGGAGCTAGGCCTAGCTAGGCCTAGCTCGTTTCAATCAGTTTTAGAGCAAACCGCAGAGATTTTTGTAAATACGGTACTGATACCTTTACCGTGGTACCCACGCCAGTTAGTTGGGCCTGTTAATGAGCGTCCTGTTCTCTTGTAGCAAAAATGTGTCAGAGGAGTCAGGTGTGACACATGGCGCCATATAACTAACCCCCCGCTTGAATTGGTGTGTAGGACGCAAAAGTTAGTTACAGCAGCGGCATCAGGGCGGCAGCTATCCGGTGCACTGGTCCGTAGAGACATAGCTGTTGGGCGGTTAATAAGCGGAAGCGTCGATTCCCAGAGGAAGGGGCGCCTGTTAGGCAGAAGTAGCCCCCCCTCGCCCTCTCCCACCATTTTCAATAGGTGGGAACAAATGCAAATCCCTGAAAATTATGGAAATTGATCTGCTGGAGCTTCAGGCACGTCGACTGCTGTCCTGTGACGGTTCCCTTTAATTGGAAAGCGATGTAGGATGATCCTGTCCGATGCATTTGGAACAGGTACGTTCTGCCCACCAGTGTATTGCGTTTGCCTCTTCCTGTTAATAAAACTGGGACCAATATTTCGCATCCATTTAATTACATAGCCTGGTTTTGTGGGAGGGTTGATAGTAGAGTCTTGGCAAGAGCAGCACAGCTCGAGGGGTACCGGGCAGTGATCCAAGAAGCTATTGAATCCCTTTGACCGCACTACTGCAAGCACGCCATCACTGCAAATTCGATCTGAGCGGCCGGGCACGAAACAGGGCCTCCCCGCATTTTAAAACCGCCCTTCCCACCCTCCCAAAATTTAATTTCACCTCCTCCCTGCCTCTGTTTATGCTAAGAGGAGGGAGAGAACCATATACTTTTAGCAGAGGGGGGGAGGCTTCTGGTGACCTGATTACTTATTCCTCTCCATGTCCACAGTTGGGTCCTGTTGCATACTGGGGGACTTTTAGTGGACTATCGCATGGTAGGGTCATAAACCCGTTGGATCATTGAAAAGAGGCAGCAAATGATAAAGGCAGGATTGTTGGCCAAAAGTGATTTATAGCGCGAATAGGGTGGAAACAATGTGCATCCTCCTTCCTTCCCAGGAAAAAAAGGTTTTCCTCGGCGAAAAAGAGGGGACAAGAGGAAAAGATGCGGGCTTGGAAGAAATTTATATTAAACGAAGGAGATGACGGGTGGGATAAGAAGTGGATGTTCATAAATCAAAGGGAGGCGGTGGGTGGGTTGAGTGGAAAGTATAGGCAAGTCTGAGGGAAGGGCTTTTGGACCTGCGAAAAAGAAGGTGGTTTTGGTGGCTCGAGACCTGGAATTGATCAGAAATTTTCACATCGATTTTATTTTAGAAGGGGTTTTGAAGCCGAGGGATATTATAGGAAAGGGGGGGTTTTGGCCAGGTTTTTTTCCAGATAGCATGACTGTGAAACCTCTGTCGCTTTATAGGACGGACTTTAAAAGCTCTCAGAATGGAGACCGCTGGACTAAGACGTGTGGGCGACTCCTGAAAGCCTGATTCAGTTCGACTGGAAAAGTTTGCACTCTTTTCATGAAGAGAAGGTGCTGTAGTGGAAATGGACCCAGCTTTTCAGACAGTGTTTCATTACTATTCAGCCACAATTTTAGGGCGAACTCTAGTCAAATTATTTATTATTACCGACATAATGGGCTGTACCTGTAAGCTCTCTCGGTGTTACCTAATGGATTAAACTGTATTCAGTGAGATAATTACATCTTGTACAGAGTCGCATAGTTGCTCATTATTAATATCCGTCAACTTGAGTGGAGTTCAAAGTTGAGGTTGTCCGCTGTACTAATGCATTTTCTTTTGAGAGGAGTCTCCACATATTAGTGAGCAATTAAAATTAATAGGAGTAAATCCGCTGCATCATCTAGTGTAATTTAACCTTCCTTGCATTGCACACTGTGTAAATTTCCGCGGTGGCAAGCTGGAATGGCGAGGGGCATCGTTCATGATGACTACTAACAAAACTCGCAGCAGGTTTATAGTAGTATCCAGTCCCCCCAAGTTGTTTTTTTCCCTTGCCGAGGAAATAAGAAGGAGGTGGAGAAGCTCTACTAATTAATTGTTGTTTAATTACGTCATAAATTAAAAGCACACGGGGCGCATCTTTATAGGCTTGGGCCTGCCCCAGGAATCGTTAGGCGCTCCTTTTTGCTGCTAATTTTAAGGGCTTGGGTGTAACTTTGCGGCGGTAAATGTTACGACAGTCGAGAGTGAAATGCTCGTAATTAGTGGGACGCCATATTGGATGACGTCATTAGTATTGCATGCAGTGTCTATGGCTGTTGTACTGTAACATTGCAGGGCTAGTAAGAAACGTCCAACTCGGTTTGTTTGCAGGGCCCCGAGGGTTAAAAGGCGTGGTTTTCATTCGGCTCACTCGGGCCGGGTTAATTAATTTGCTTTATCAAGATAATCAAGCTCAGGCATTCGATATTTCCGTTTAGGTTATTACTACTGTGCAGCTTCCGGCCACAGAACCGCGTCATTAATAAAGCTGTCCTGGGGAATCATTCACAGTCTCATTATGCTGCGGTTTATGAATATCCGTACTCTTATTACGCTGTTTTAATTTTAATATTTGCCATCGTGTGTGCGTGGTACATACGCCAGGACTTGTTGGCACAAGTGTAATGAACAATTGGCATTTTCTGTTTATGTAGGGTTCGGGAGATGTCCCCAACTTATATGTTGAAAAAATTGAAGCAATTTTTGCTTTACTGTAATGAGTGGATGTGGGTGCCTTTTTTGTGCAAATGTCAAGTACGGGTGTCAGCACAGGGTGAAGAACATCACCTGGTTCAACGCGTTTCATCCGAGGCGTGTAATGATTAGGTGCTATACTGCAGGCGTGATAATAGGACCGTGCCTTTTAAATAGGATGGCACTTCATCACACCAGTTTTTTTTTCTCTATGGACCTCCAAAAAATTGTAGTGAAAAGTGTGAAGTGTGTTTCACTTGGCGGCAGGATTCGGGTAGCTTCCCATACAAAAATAGTTGGCACCCGTTGAGGACACTCTTGCACTATGAGGTAGCCTATAGTTCACTGTGGTTTTACAGCGTGGTGTGCCATCATGTTCATCCACAACACACTTCATCGAGTCGAGAGATGTGCTCGGCTAGTTTTGAAATAACATTTATAGGCCAAAAGAATTTGGTAGCACTGAATTTGCAGGACTTTATTAATGCGTGTTGAGATTGTGTGCTTGTGCAAAATGCGAAATAATTTGCCTTCAGTTGTGCAACAGCGCATTTTCCCTACCCCCATTGTTCTGCAAGGCAACTTATTATTTCTGGCAAGTGTCCCCATTGTTAGCCAGGTGAACTTAAGATAGCGAGCAGGATATAATACGGTGGTCTTTCTCGTATATGGAACACGATCTCATCCGGACGCAACTTGTTTACCTCTTTTGTTTACCGCGGAGAACACACTGCATCAGGCACAAAGCAGCGGACACTAGAAGGCCTCTCGACGTGAAATTTACTGCCCCTGCGGTGTATGCTCCTCTGTGAACAAGAACTGGGGGATATGGGTTGCATAATAGGGGCTGTTATAATGAACCGAGGGTGTACTCTGGCTCTGTAGGATGGGGCGTGGACCATACTCGGTTTTCAATGAAACTGGGGATTATGTCACCCGAAATCAGGTTTCGTATTTTTTTTTTGAAGCAAGTGTTGCGGTGTAACTTAACACCAGTGGTAGGCCCGCCAAGTGCGTACTCTATGTAGATATTGTTAAGTTATATTGAAATAGCCAATGTTTCCCTTTATGGTGGTTTCCACTTAATATTTGAATGCACTTATTGGTGAGAGATTTTTATTTTACAAATTGTATGAACACTTGTCACCTGAAGATTCTAACAACTGAACCGAATTATGTTGAATTCTTGGACAACCATTGGAATTTTGTTCCTCTTAACTCCGCAATAGAGTGACGTGCGTGTCACCAGAATGCAAGCTATACGTCGGATCATAATGTGACACGGTTTGTGCATCACCCCCACTCTCATATCGCTTCCAATTTTTGACAGCCAGGCTTCAGGCCGCCGTAAAAATTGTTCGACGCGACCAAAAGATATATTCAAGCTTCCTCCCCCCAAAAAACACTAAAAAAATCGATCAAGATTTTGGACCCTTGGTTCTCTCCTGTTCTTCTATGCCAAGTGTCATCAATCGTCTTGTATGCTCTGTCCTCGTCCCCTCCTGCGCGGTTAGCAATGTCTAGAAAAGAAGGGGACGCCAAAGAAAAGGGTCGTCGTCTTTTCGTCGTGGACATTCCGACAAACAGGCTTGACAGCTCGACGAAAAAGGGGGGGGGGGCAAACACTCAATTCGAAGTGGGCAGCATTTGGAAGCATTTTGCGGACATTCATGCATGTTACTGATCACCCTGTACTGTACCTACGGTTATTATAGAAGCGCAATTGCCATTTGTCCTGCTGTTGTGCGAAGTTATGAACTTTGACAAGGTTGAACTCCCATGCCGACGAGGGTCGCTTAAGGTCACGTGCGGGCCCCCTCTGGAAAGAGGACAATGACAGCCCCTACAGCCTTTTAGATTGGCTCAATTAATTGCGGCCATCTGAATAATCTCCCACGCATGCTTCTGTTAGCTCAGTACACTTGCCCTCAAAAAAATTTCACATTGTAATAAATATTACAGCCAGCTGCAGCAGCAGGTATAGGAAAGTAGCATTCAAATGCCAGTCGTTTGATATATATGGATATATAGGAAGCCGATTCTGAAAAAGGCAATGAATTTGGGACTTTATACTTTGCGGCGTCCGTTGCGATTGGTCAGCCTGCACTTGGGGATTGTGGCCATAGCCCCCCCTTTGGGCTGGAGGGGTCAGTCTCCGCGACATTTTGAAGGGGGGGAATAAATACGTGTGGACCTATACTCTCCCCCCGTTACTTCCAGTTATAAGTCCGGAACCAGTTTCCATCATTCCAGACGAACTTGCTCACCATTTGATCTTTATGCGTTTTCCTCCCGTCCTTTTCGATCTCGAATAAATCTTTTTATTACTATTGGCTGCCCCGGTTTTTATGGAGCTGCTCCTGATTTTTCTCCAATTTCTGCTCATCACTGGTTGGCTCCTGCTGGTGTGCACTAGGGCTAGGGTGGGAACAATTTGCAATGTTGAAGTTTGACGCCCACATTGTCTGTGCAAGCCCTCCCCTGCTAGTCGAGTCTGCAATTACAAAAGCACGTCCTCCCCATCCCCCTCACCACCACCTCCCCTTTCAATTTCGGAAACACTAGTCGCGATTTTGGAGTGCGTTGGAGACGGTTGAATCAATAGCAGTGACGCCAACTGGCTGAGGAGCCAAAGTTTCCTCTTGGAGGTGTCGCGAGTCCCGGAGGCCTTTTTCTCTTTCTTTTCACTTTTTTTTCTACTTTTTATACGTAAAGCAGGGGAACAATGAGATCGTCATCCAAGTTAGGGAGGAGGAAGAGAGGCTGTTGACAAACATCTTGGCGGTTCTGCTCCTAAGGGGAATCCTGACAAGCTTTTTCGTCTATGCTGACTTTAATAAAGCTTCTTCCGAGCAGGTAACACTGCTAACGTCCCTTCTTTACCATTCATTGTCTGGCTTGAGGGATTGGCTCCAGTAGCACCAATTTGTACTGACTCCAACTTGTACCGACTCTCAACTTGTACTGACTTCAACATGTACCGATTACAACTTGTACTGACTGTTGTACTGAGTCAAACTTGTACTGACTGTTGTACTGAGTCAAACTTGTACTGAGTCAAACTTGTACTGACTGTTGTACTGAGTCAAACTTGTACTGAGTCAAACTTGTACTGAGTCAAACTTGTACTGAGTCAAACTTGTACTGAGTCAAACTTGTACTGAGTGTTGTACTGACTGTTGTACTGACTGTTGTCCTGACTGTTGTACTGAGTCAAACTTGTACTGACTGTTGTACTGAGTCAAACTTGTACTGACTGTTGTACTGAGTCAAACTTGTACTGACTGTTGTACTGAGTCAAACTTGTACTGACTGTTGTACTGAGTCAAACTTGTACTGACTGTTGTACTGACTCATATTGAGCAAAAAAATTTGTTTTATAAATTGTGGATTAATTTGCACGGATACAACCAAAAGCAGGTGCAGATCTGTTCTTATTTTTTTCGCCAGATTTTGAGAGCAAATATTGTAAACATGTCACAAGCCTGATATTGAGGCCGTACGTATAATGTTATGGCCGGTTATTTTGAGGGGAGAAATGGCTGCGTCAGCATTTATCTATTGTGAGTAGGGGAAGGTTTGAATCCCATTCTCTCGATGGCATTTCTGTCATAAGTTTAGTGTGCGAGTCTTTACAGGGAAAATTGGGGGGAGCCTCAAGTTCCGGGTATGGCGTTGCTGTGGAACAACAGAGATGGTCGTTCCGATAGGCTCCTGTCTAGTGTTGTGTGATTCCTTCACTCCCCCTTTCTATCGCTTTTTTCCCCGTCCTTCCTTCCTTCCCCTTATTCTTGGGGGGCCCTTTTCCCTTATTTCGTCAAAGCCTGCGGGCTGTGGCTTCCCCTCCCCCTCCCTTCCCCTCTATTCCTTCCGTTTATTTCATCCGACTTCATCTCTGGATCCAAGAGACGAGGAGAGGGGGGGGGGGGGGGGGGTTCATAAATTTTGAATGCATTCGACAGTTCTTCTCCAACTTTTTGGATCGCTTCAAGTGTCCCAGATGGCTCTAGGGGGCAGGGGAAGCTCACAAAGAAGGCTTGAAGACGATTGTTATCTCTGAACTCCTAGAGAGGTATTTCCACCATTGAAGAGGATTTTAGTAGAACAACTGTAAGCTAATTTTAATAGCTAACTGTGGTGGAAATTTTCTGAACTCTTTTCCAGGCCGCCATGTATGCTGACCCAGTCCTAATCCGAGTAAGGTGGAAGGAGTGGTCAATCGGCCCTGTTTTATTGTAGGGCCTCGGTTTTCTAATTCGGTTTTAGGGGGGGAGGTATAGGTGGAAGGAACCAAGGAAAGGAGAAGGCAAAAAGGGGAGGGAAAGCCTACAATGGCGGTAGCGTGCGGCGCTCATTTTCTTTCATTACCCCAGCTTTTATGAGCACTGAGGGATGGAGACTGGAGGAGTGGACCCCATTACCCAACGCCGTAGAAACGCTCTCCTTTTCTGCCCCTAGGGGGCGCTCAGAAACCCTGGCACAAGAGAGCCTAGCCCCAGCGCCATAGAGGAAACAAGTTTCTTGGAAATTTCGCACGACGGCTCAACACGGCTAGCTATTTCCTTCCACGAGCATTGCAAATAGGCATCCTAGGTGGGCCATAATTGACAGGGATTTTCCTGCCCACAAATCGCCTGATAACGACACCCCCTAGGTTGGATAGGTCCACCTTATAAGCTTAGGCAACTAAGGTCTTGTACAGGGTGCTGCTTCAGGAAGCCCAATCAATTTCCCATGTAAATAATGCATCGGTCCCTTCCGGGGACAGGTGTGTCAATCTCACACTTCCATCCCCTTGATGAGGGGTGGAGACTGAGGAAGTAGTCTAGGGAAAGGGGGGGCCAGACCACGAATTATCGTCAGCGCAAATAGTCCCTTGCGGCTCTTAGAAAATAGAGAAAGGGGACACGATGGGGGTAGGGGAAGGTAGGAAAAGCTGAGCCACGCGCCTAAGAGTGTATCCGGTCTTTTGCAGACGAACTGAATATCCGGGGGAGAAAAGGCTCGATTTGCAGAGTGACTCACCCGGCAACTCATAAAAATGGCCCATCTCTTGTTCGGGTTTAGGTCACGTGCAGGAAGGCAATACTTGCCCCCAAACCTTTTTAATTAGACGTCTAATGAGAATGTTGCATAGGGAGGCGCAAGGGTGGAAAGAGTGTGTGTGTCTTGGATAAACAATGACGCAGATGATAATGGGCAGGGAGGATTTGGAAACATACAGGGTGTTTCATAATTTGATTTTTTTAAACTTTCTAGCCTCCCAGAAGCAAGAATTGCCTTTAGATCCGGACATATACGAACGATGTTTCACAGCAGAAAAAAGCTTCCCCTGGCAAACCTGTAGTTTATGGGGTCCAAAGATAAACGACTGATATTAGCGAACTACTCCGAAATGAATTACAGGTTGTGGGAGGAGATAAAGAAGCCATGAGAAACTAGAAGGGGCCAACCAGGTGGTAGAGATCGACGGACAAAATAGGCGGATTCTTCCGCCGAAAGTGGGAGATAAAGGACTTCCGATGACTTGCAAGGGGGGGCCTTCCAGGATCACAAAAGGCTTTGCGTGATCCTTTGGGAAGGGACAGCTGCTGGCCAATGGAAATTGCAACTTTTTTTCATAAGAGAATTTGAGGGATTACTGCGGATATGCTGCACCTGTGTATATTACCTTTCAAAAGCATTGCTGCCTGTTATTTATTTGCGCTATTTCGTACAAGCGCATTTGACTTTTTATTTCGTCTTTCAAACATTGCCCTTCTGTCGGGTTTATTTGCTTATGTCATGATATCAAAGGTCGTTACACCCATTTTTACGACATAAATATACGTCTATCTTTCTTCAGGAGCGCTTTAGGAGCTCAACGATTCATTTCCTGCCTCCCTCGACTAATACAGCGTTCTTAAACGCGGGGTTTATGGCCCAACTCGGTGGAGTCTTGCTGGAAGAGGCCAGGAAATGAAGCATGCCGTAATTTCCTGGTTCAGATACTCGACTAATTAAGCTAATTGTGGATCTTATATTGAAAACAGTTCGTTTGGAGCATCTCACGCATGCAGAGAACGCGGTACATATTAATTTTGTAATGGTTTTTGAGTTATTTTGTGCGCCAGAATCCAACCCTGCGTGATACACGCTTCGATTTGCACATAATTCCGTCCAGATGAGCGTGTAATTACTTGATCAGGTTACATATCATAAGTCATAAATATAGGGATTAATTTACGCGGTAACGAGTCAATTGGCTTTATGACTCCGCAGGGTTCGAACTCTTTGAATCTTCCATAACGCTTATGAGCTAAATTGTACTTGACGCCCAAATATTTTTATTCTGTGTTGTACAAACTCTTGAACAGTACAGTACATGCTAGCGAAATGAGGTAATTTCAATTTGCTTGCTGGAAATGTACTGCTCTGATCAAGTGTTTTCCAAAGTAATCCCAAATTAGCATTAATGTAGTCAAAATTTTCATTGATTGTCTATAATGCAGTTAAACTATATAGTGTGGCCGGCCATTACTCATAGGTTTAATTCACCCTCAATTTATATGGAAATGAGTTGCGCCAGCGTTATTTCTGGACAGATAAATATAACCACCATCATACATATAAACACATGACGGATAAATATAGACGCAACATTCCAGTCATGTTCTAGTATACACTGTGCCGGCAGTGCAGTGCAGTAAATCAGATGTAAAAACTCGGCAATGCAGGTTAAACGCATACCCGTGTAGTATACCAGGATTGTCCTCTAACATCACTGGTAAGTCGAGGGTATATGACTCTTTGAAAATTAGCTGTGCGGCTACTAGATTCCTTCATGTCCAATTTTTTATATATCTACCCCTGGACACTTTTTCTCCCACTTTATCGCGTACTTCACTTCACGTCCTCCAGGTGAAATTACTGCGCGTTTCGGATGAAGGCCCCTTACTCTAAAAGTGACGGAAATAAAATTACAGCATGTAGTAAGCAGACTTTATGTGCAAAGGTATCCGTTTTTATAGAAAGGCACCGCAAATGAAAAAGTCAACTTTGCAAAAAAAAAAAATGCAGGGGACCCGTTTTTCGCACGGTGATTTGCTAAATAAAAGAAATGTGCGACAATTCCTCCAGATGAAACACCAAACTTTCTTTCGTTTAAAATCCTTCATGTATTTATACTCAAACCAGTAATGTACAGTTTCCCCGGGAACCCAACAGAGGAGTTGTTTACACCCCCATTGCGCATGAGTAGAACGCGGGCCAATGGGGAGGTGGCGGTAACAATATTGGCGGACCAATCAGAGGGCTCGGCCAACTCCCGCAAGAATTTTAATATTATAGATAAGTGCAGTTTTCGGACTTTTTCCTGAATCAGCGACACGTAAGACATCAGTGTGCCAAGTTTCAGTACTCTCAGTACTCCGGAAGTGTGTTAGGTATCCGTGACATACATAAAGACCGACAAACTTTCTGATTTATACATTGTAGACTATATGTACAATGTGTGCAGCTTATCATTATTATTAAATCTGTAGATATTTTGATATCGTTTGGGAAAGGGTGAGATGGGTCAATTGTGACATGAAAATGAACTCGGTTCCGGGTCGAGTCAAAACAAGTGCGGAGGTACGCATGGATCGCACGCGAATTTGTCACGTCCGCTAATAATGTTTGTTTCGGAAGGTCACGTTCTGGTAACGGGGGAGCCCGGAGTGGGCGGCGAACTATGTATATGTGAAACGCTGGTTATTGGCTCCGGTTGAGCACGTTTCGACATTTTGAAAATCGGGAGGGGTACAGAGTGGGGAAGGTCTCTCTCTCTCTGTGCTCGTTATGCGCTTGTTTAATGCACTCTGACCGTTTTATGGCCCCGGTTGTTACCGTCGCGTGCTTCACCCTGGACGGTAGTTACCTTCGGATTGGGTGGATCTGTTTATTCCGCCCTTGTTAGTGGACAAGAAAATGCGACGTGTAATAACTCAATCCGGAGTGTGCGACGTGCTGGACTTTTATTAGGAGGTTGAAGGGTTCGATCCTCGAACACGACTCTCTTGGGCATGAATCCTGCCAGCTTAAAAAATTTATTTCACAAAAAAAAATATTGCAAATTCTCAGCTAGACCACAGATTTTTCTGTAATAAAATGACAATCGCAAATGTTTTAGAGTGGGCCATAGAAGAGAGGACAAAATTGCAGAATTGCACTCACTTCCAAATGAAAACTTTTGCTTCGTCCATCTGCCGGGTAAAAAAAAGCGAGTTGCAGTCCTGCCTGTCAGTTCAAAGCCTCCCCCCCCTTTTTTTCCTTTTTCTGTTCCGAGGACTGTCACGTTAATTTACCGTGACGATTGCACGCCATGGTAAGTAATTGTATTGACACTACTTTAATCTCTTACCAGAGCGAACTTGTTTCGAGGCTTTCCAGAGCCCCGCAAATGAATTTGACCGTCGCCATGCCACAGGCCCTTGTAAACACCCACATCGGCAGATTAGGTTGACACTGACCACGTCCATTCCCCCACCCCCCACCATGCCCTTTTCCTTTCCCGACCTCGAAAAAATCCGGAACACACACACACACGCACGTAGAAAAGTGTGTGCAAAGTTTGTGCCGAATGTATATGCCACAAGCCTTGAGTGTCCATTTGTCGGACTTGATGCATGTCCTGGATTTGAGATGCTGTTCGGAAAAGGCAAGTGCCGCAGTGGGGCTAGCAAACATCCCTTGTCAATTATCCGGGGCCAGGGATACGGTTATATACATACGAGTACTCATGAAACTGGAGCCCGAGCTTTGAATTTAGAGCGAATAAGGGCTAGAGGTGTGGGCGCCACTATAATTATAGTACGATGTAATCCTTCACCACAGTTCATTGCAGCCGAAAGTAAATAAGGGAGAGTCGAATGGAACGTGGCAGTTAATAGTCGCCCTCAGGACCTAAATGCACTACTAAAACTCCTGTTATCTAGGGACCAGTTCCATCAACCTTACTTTCAGTTAAGCTGACTCCACTGTTATGATTGTATATGAAACCAGGTTTGATAATAAATCTCTGATTAATTTTTTTTCATCCAACCAGCAGTATAAGCTGCAGTTAACTGACAGCTAAAAAAGCATAAAATATCCAACAGCCACTGACTGTTTTCTGGTCCCGAGAGTTGTATCGATTCCTGTATTTTTTTTATCTGTTCTGTAATATACCGCCTAGTGAATCATAATCGGATTAGGAAAAAAATAAGACAGTTGGTAATTCAGATCCTCTTAAAGAAGGAGCCCCCCCTCCACCATTCATTCTTTTGAGATACGAGCCAGATATCGCAGAAATTGCTTACTGTTATCAGTATTCTCATGCGGGTCAGTATACAAAATTGACCGAAACTTGCAAAAAATCAACCTGCTCACATAGTCGAACACTTTCTGCCTAAAAAGCCCCCTGCTATTTTCCTGAACGTCTACTATGAAAACACTATCGCATCTGCAATGTCCTGTCCGTTTGGGTTTATACCGCTGCGATAAAACTCTGCACACATCAGGTGCTGTGTTTTTACGCCAGTGCTTAGCGAAACTATTCATCCTGTTTAGTACTTCTCACTTCGCTCCGCTTTATGTAAATAGGTTATTTATGATTTTCGAGCCCAAAAAGTGTGCTGGGGGTGGGGTTAAAAATATATATATTCTCTTTGGTAAGGTCAACGGCCAGATGACGCCCTCCATTAAGGCGGAAGAGGGGAAAAAGGTCCTGCATCCATAAAGGCAAAGTCTGCACAATGGAAGCAGGCATTGAGAGTCATCAATTTGGGGAGCTTGTAATCCTCTGTTGACTCGGAATAGAAGGCGCGGGGAAAACAGGCATTTTGCGAGTGGGCCGTCCTTTGCTGCCTGCCTATCTTTTTTTTCTCTCTCCCCATCCCCTCCAGCCTTCTCCCAAAGAGCATTCCTGATCCTGGAGTGTTTAATAGGAGGGTTCTCTCCGGGGCTATCAGGCAGGCCCCGAGACTCATCAGGAAAGTGGCGCTCCAGATAGGCCAAGCGAGGGCTGTAAAGAATACAAGCTGCCCATTAGGCCTCGTCTGGCTCGACGATCCTCACTATATGGACATAGGTCAATCCTCGCAGGTTTTTTGCATATTGCTCATTAGGCTTGTTCATAAACTCAGTCGCGTTATTGACGACTTCTCAAGTTCTCATGTAATTTGCAATCGGACACCCTTGAAGCATGTGGGGGGTGAAAACAGGGAAAGGAAAAAGAGTTGGGGAAAAAAGAGAAAAAGTTTGATAGCTTCTCGAAGGTGACAAATGGGGTCCCAAGCAGCAGTGCTGTTCTGGCCCTTCGTAATTTAGAGAGTGAAACGAGTGCGGCCATTATTTCTCGCTTAAGCTCTCTTCACAGTGGCTGCTGCTGCTGCAGGGATTTTTAATCATCGTCTGGAGCAGGAATGTGGCGGAATCTCCGAGACACTTCGTGTTGAGGCCGAGGTACACTGCAGCCCGGCATCAATCATGGTTATCGCTGCCCGAGAAATGGCTTTGAAAACAGCTAACGTTTTTTTTTGTATATACAGTGTGCCCTTTGGCCAGAACGTGGGTTCTGTTGTCCGGTAAAACCTGATTTGGACTAATGGACATGTTTTTTGAAAGTGAAAGATTCGTGTTTGCTTCTTCTCCATGTAACTTACAGGGTGATCCAGCTGAAATGGACAAAAAAAATGCTTATTTATCAATTTTACTGTAAGTTAGCAAATATGCAGCCTTAGACTCATTAAACCTGCATCACTGTGCGCCAGATGTTGTCAACATCTAGCCGGTTTATTTAAACTAATAAGTAGCCCCCATATTTTCAGATTATCTAATAAGCGTTCGTTTCTCATTGGACCACCCTGTATACATACGTTAGTCAGCAAATTTGAGCTCAACAAACACATTGTGCGCAGCCTCGGGTGCTTTCGAAAAAAAAGAAGGCGTTAGATTCAAGCTATGACCACCGCTGCATCGATCGTTTTCAGAGCACCGGCCTGCTGACCAGTAAAGCGAGACTCGGGTCAGAATGTGTGCGAAATAGTATTAGGCATCGGGGTTGTTGAAGGGGACTCCAGCAAGCAGGCAGTGTTTACAAAAGGGAGCTTGGAAATAGACCATTCCCGCCTGCAGAAACCGGGTGGCCCATTAGATTCAATGTCTATTCATTTCAAACTGAAGTCCAAAGTTTGTGTTGCGGATATGCCAAATTCTCTGAATGTTTCAAGCAAGATCCTGGCATGCAGGCAACCCAACAGCCTCTCTTGTACTGCAGGTTGCTTACATGCAGGGCGCTTTGGGAAGTAAATATTTTTTTAGGCTGACTGTACAATATGATTGGATGATGGACGGTTTGTTCCCAACGGCAAAGTTTGAGGTAGTAACTTTTTTTTTTCTTCTTCTTCTTCTTCAAAGCGGTTGTTCAAAATGCGGCACACTTTTTGGGGACAGGATCCGTTGATTCACTTATCCTTACCTTCCTCCTTCCGTCGGTGTTGGTGTCTCTCCTGCAATTTCCCAATTAAGGTAGGGTGCGCTTGGCAAGGGCCCCGAAGGCTTGGGAGGAGGGGGGGACAAAAGCCGCCATACTTCTTCTCACCACCACCTTTCGTCTTTCACATAATACAATTTCCAGATTGATTTTGCCGCCGCCCCTCTTTCATTTTCTTGTCCTTTTTTTTTCTTCTTCCCAAGACTTTTGCGGGTTACCCTGGGGAAAACATTGAGGGGGGAGGCTTCCCAACTTGCGGGTCTTGACTTTGGGTGGGTGGGCTTGTGGCCCTTAAAGTGCTGAGAGTGGCGAAGAAGGAGCAGGCGATTAATTGACATTTAGGCAAGGAGGCGCAAATGGGGTAGGAGGTATTTTCTGCTGACACTGTTGGAAGGGATTCCAGTCGAATGGCCGGAAAAAGCTATGGGAAAAGGGGAGAGAAACTCTGAGAGAAACCAAGACTCCATCTTCGCACCCTCCTTATTTGGAGAGAGGATTAGATTTTTGCAACCTTCACCCTTGCTACTCAGGTCGAAACCTATAGCCCCCCAATTTCCTTACAACCTGTGCAACCAACAATTTTGCAAAATGTTGTCATTACATAAACTGGTGTATAGCAGCATGTGGTATTACATGGGAGGGGTGGAAAATAAAAATTTAATTTGTTAGAATGGCTATTTGCTTTGTTTGCAGTTAAGCCTTACAAATGCCATGTTCATTAAATGGCGCAGCAATTGTCGCCTGATTATCTGCTGCAAAATGTATGCAAAGTTTCAAAGACTGTTTGTAATCGGGCATGTATCATTCTCATTAGTGTTCGGCGCAGCGGGACTGACAGTGTTGTAATTCATTAGAGAATTGACCGGCTTGGTGTTTAACGAGGCCCGATTTTTTTTAGTTGGGGGGGGGGGGGGTCATTTTTGGATAATACCAATGTAGGCCTATATGCCACTGCACAGATTTTTTTAAACTTAAAAAGGCAAAGTTCAAGTTCCAAACTTTTAGCGCACAATTCCCTCATAATACTGTAATGTGCTGAAATTTCAGAATTTTTCTGGTTCCCCATCGGAGATATTTGGCTCTGAAAATGTAATTTTTGGAAATTTCCATATTTTTGAACACAACAAATTACTTTGTGCTTTTATTGTTCTATTATTTTTTCTTCATTACATCAGTTTTCCCTTGTTAATATATAGGCCTTAATGACCCTTCAATACTCGAGTAATACCATAACTCCAAGCTTAAGTAAAATACCCGCCAAAATTACATACCCTTCATAATGCTCCAACATGAGCCTAACTCCAAAGGCATCATTCACAGTATAAAACTACTTCCCATTGTAAATATTTAACGAGATTCCTGTTGTACGCACTTCTCACCAACAATGCATTATAATAATTGCTGACGCAGCAAAACTTTGTAATTGCTTTCTCGACATGCAAATAATTGATAAGGCGACGTGCGTTTCCTCCTGATGAGCCCCTATATTGACACATTGAGCAGCGCAGATAAATCAAGAATTTTTCTCATTACACTAATTAATCCGGACCCGTATTTGCACACCGGAATAAAAAGAGGGGAGTGGCGAAAACCATTTGGTGGAGGCAGACACCATGGAGTGTCTATTTATTCTGAGGATAATTTGGTAGATGCCCGTGCCAGGGTAAAGCTTGCATTTCCCGGATACGTCTTTTCACCCCTTGGAACAATGGCCGCGGCAATTCCCAGCCAAAACCTTCCCCTTCTTCTCTAAAAAGAGGGGGGGGGGGGTGTCCTTCCCAGATAATAAAGTATATTGCCACTTGGGAAAGCCCAATTCCTTGCCATTGTTCTAAACCAGTCTTATTCTAAGAGGATTTTCAGGGTGTTTCATTGCTCCGATCCACCCCCGCCACACAGTTTTAGGCTTTCCTCCGATTAGACCCGTTCCAGATTGTATTTTTCTCATAATTGGACACGCGATAAGTCGACCGGGACCTCTGGAGAACTTTTCTTCCACAGAACCATGATGTGTCCCGATGCTCTACTGAAATATTTATTCGGCCAAGTTGCGGCCTCGAGGTTCTTTCTCGCCCCCCTTTTTTTTCAAACCGAAACCAGGGAATTAAAAATGCAGGTAGCCCCTGATGCTCTTTCGCAATGCATTTGGATCCCTTTGCATTGTTCGTTCGCCGATGGCCAATAGCCACACTGTTCGATACATTTTGGATTAACCCTACTAGAGATTCACCTGAAATGCGGCCGAATGTGTAATGGCTTGATCTGATTGTGAGTTAGAGTAATGTTGGTGGATGATTAGTAGTTCATGAGAGCAAGTGGGGAATATTTTTTTAAAAACTGTGGCACTGTGATGTCTAGCGGGACAAAAATGGGATATTCTGAGTAACCTTGACACATTTTTATTCGCACTGGAATGAATTAGTGGAATTAACTTTATTCCCTGTTGTGCCAAATGATGCAAAATTGAATAAGCTTGTGTTACATGTCGATGCCTGACCTGTATAACCAGACGTGCAACACGAGTGAATTTACACCATGCTCGAAGAAAGGAAAAAAGGTCATAATTTTTAACTTTCAAATGTCATTTTTTTGCCATAAACAGCATAACACACAGTGTATTACGAACACTATTTGAAAAATTCGATCTTTCGTGCCACTCAGTGTAATTATTGTGCGTTGGGAATTTGTCTCTTGGCGGGAAAAATCCATTAGTAGTAAAACAACACTGATGCTCCGGTTGAATATTACAGCAGATTATATCAATTAGCACTTAGCATAATGTCTCATTATGGACATTTTTTTGCTTTGCAAATTTTGTGCACGAATTCAGCTCCAGTATACAGTGTATTTTCCAATGCTGCAATGTGAGTTGGAAGTTAATTCGGGTGAAGATATACTTATCATGATTTGTATTATTAAGTCAGATTAACGCAGATCATATCTGTGACATAAAATATGAAACCTTTAATGCCTTATACAAAAAGGCAATTTTGAGGTTAAATATTTCAGGCTCAAAGGACTGTACTCTACATCTTACAGATCAGATCTACATGCATTATGCTTCCGCTCTTTGTACAGTACAAGGCCTAAGATTATCTAAATTCTCTCGGAAATGAGGAAAACTAGAATATTTGAAGAGCCTACTTCATAGGCTGCCTTGCATGAATCATGCGGCCTTTAAGAACTTAATCAGGCCAAAATTGTTCTCATTTTCTTAGCAACTTCGCCGTGATGGAATGGCGGCGAAATTATTTACTGTTTAGGACACCGCCTCGCTTTCCCAGCAAATTAATTATTAGCGAATCCCCCCCAGTGCTTACTTCCGAAAGTTCTGCATTACTGCACCAATTTGCCACTACTGCAATGTGTCAATAATCAATACGTTAAAGCTGCATTAAATATATATGCGGATTGAAATATTTCTCGATTTATCAATATTTGTCCTGGGGTGTAAGTCAGGCGGCAAAAATTAACATTATTTTTTTACATATCCTTGCACTGGTCACAGTGTAATGATTGGGTTGTCCCACAACCAACAGTGATTTCCATTGACACCTGTAAGTTGATCGATAGAGTGAATCGTGGTAAAAGAGAGAGAGAATCGGATTGACTGGCATCACGTGAATGTTAGGAAATCATTAATACCCAGGGCATGTACCATTCCATTTCCAAGATGGAAGTGGAAAATTGTTTGCTTGGATGATTTATTGCCTGGGATCATGTTGCCACTTGGGCGCGAAATTGGGCCGTATAACTCTGATATAACTCGTGAAGACTTTGTTTCGCGGCAGGGTAAGAAATTCCGAACGTGTCGTCGACATAAAGGGCACCACGTACTGGGTACAGTGCAATGTCGCATGTTCCGGTGTATTATAATTGCACTGGCGAAACAATGATACTATGGAAGTACGCCACGCACTGTAAATTTTATCCCCCCAGGAGAACAAAGTTCCGAGACAATTTTTTTTAACTGTTTCAGGGGGAGGCCGAGCTATATAATTACATTTTACGTGTTCGCATTCACGGAGTTTACAATTTCAGTAACAAATGGTGAAATCATAATCGGTAAAGCCTGTTCGCCAGCGCTAATGCAATCTCGCATGTTCCCAACTTGGACCAACATGGGAACCACCCTCAGCGGGACATACATATTCAAGTAGCAAGCACGCTACAGCCCCCTTTTTTTAGAACTTTGTTCTATGCACCTCATTGTTTTCAGTGCATACCTGAGAAACTATTCTCCTGGAGGCTGGAATAAACACTAATACACCAAGCTTATTTCTAGAGTACTTATAAGTTTCAATCAATTCTGCCCTGTATATGTGTACAGGCATTAGTTGAAACTTTACAAGTACGGGCCAAGAATGTGAGATTCTACCGTGTGCAACTTGGATGTGAGTAGTTTCACATTCTTGACCTGTACTTGTAAAAAAAAGTGTTCTGCCTGCATACAATGTACACTACAATAGCGTACAACCAGAACAGAATTGGTTGAAACTTTCTTATTACAAGTAGACTACAGGTCAAGAATGTGAAACTACTCACATCCAAGTTGCGCATTGTAGAACCTCACAACCCTGAAGGTAGGACCATCAACTTTTCAAGCTGCAACTTGGAGCGTGTACACCGGCCTGTTTCCACACCAGTAGCAGCCTCGTGCATTTTCTATGAGCATGTTTCCGCGTGACATGCACCACCGGTGTAGGAAATGAAGGCAAGGTATATCTCGTTTGAACCGGAGCCTAGATGCAGGCTTTTCCACACCCAGTATACCAAGTAATTCAATCCAATCAGGCAAATAGTTGCGTCGTGTCAACAAAAACCATGATTTTGGGGGCTAGACATTTCGGGAGAGGGGGGTTTAGCTTGGTGGAGAGGGCTACCATCTCCAGAAGGCTTTTTGGCCCCCTCTGAGAGGGAGGGTGTTGGCACTCACTATAGACGGAGGCGTAATTAGATCGAGCACGTATTGACGAGGCGGCGCCGGGCGCGGCCTCGTCCCCTCCTTTCCTTCCCGCCCATCAAAGCCCCTTCAATTAGTTCGCCATCGACACGAGGAAAAAGGGCCAGCCCCCACATCTCCTCCCCTGAAAACCAAACATTACTCATATTACTCGGCCTATTCGGCCACTGGGCGTACCAAAAGTTAGTCTGAGAAAAGCTGATATTGTATAGCAGCATATGCTGGTGTTGGGCTGCTACTGTCACAAGTGGTTTTCCTGTTGTAGTCGCAATCGACTTCATAGAGTGGAACATGGCATTAGTGCGTTGATTAGGGATAATCCCGATTTATTTTGGAGCGTGTGGTGCTGCCGCGAGTAGGCCTAGCTCCATGCAGGTCCTGTAATGAACTGGCCCAACCAATTTGTTTATTGCTTTGAAGTCCGGGCGCACACCAGTATTACTCCCTCGAAACGAATCAGGCGGCAGAAATTGCAGTGGCATGACCTGTCCGCAAAATGAGCCAGCGGTGCGACCTTGTCCAAAGTTGTTGCATGTAATTTGACCCCCTGAATAAAAAAAGGTGGGCAGAGTAGATTTCTTAGCAGAAGTGCATACATTTACAAAGGGGGAGGCTAGAATCCTCCCAATTCACTCCATTACAGTCCCTGGTAATTAAGTTGGAGCTTGCAGAGTTGAGCCCCAGACTAATTTAGTCTCACCTAATCCCGTGGCGCCACCTTCGAGCAAGAACTACGTTTGAAGTGTTAAGTCGAAACGCTCCAAATTTTTTATTTTATTTTTAAACGTACCCTAGGATTGGGTTTAAACCAACCCAATGGTTTTATTATCCCGGTGCGACTGTACTTTTGACCGCAAACTACTGGTTAGTACGAAGAGTTCTCGAAAACGGGGTGAAAAGCAAAGCGAGGGCTGCTCTCATAGGAAATCCCCAATTTGGAGGCTTTCAATTCTGTCCCCCCCTTCCTCTCTTCACATGTCCCGCATGCCATTTGCCTTGTTAGGTTTGCTGTGATAAACCACAGGAACTTGGGGCCCCAGCATACCAGGCTCCGTTTTCATAATACTGCCTGCTGAAAAGGTTCACCACCAGCACTGCATGCTTCTCTCCTCCCTATTGCTTTGCTCATTTTTGTTGCTTTTGGATTGCAGGAGGGGGGACCTAGCACATTCTAAATTAACCCGGCTTAATAATGCCTGGAACTCGACATAATTTTGCGTGCGATTTTGGCTGTTGTCCCGTGATTTCTTCGCGTGACTGGCCAAATCTCGGCGTCTTGTCTTGAGAAACGGGGTGATAGGAGGGGAGCAAAGAAAGCGTAGATAATGGAGATTGACAAGAGCCGGGGGTGTGGAGAGGGGGCTGTTGGAGGTCCTGCCACACACAGCTAGAGAGAGGCTTACCTTATCGCGAAAGGAAAAGTTGGGCCAAACTACATGTTAGGAGCTGCGGGGGATAAACCCTTGACAAGTCGCTAATATGTCCTCATTTACTGCAAATGAAGCAATTAAATCGAAGCCTGTAATCGGGAACCCTCCTTGTCCCGTGTACCGAAAATTGGAGCCTCTGCGGCACTCGGTTTGCTGCTTAATGAATCATTACCGAGCGAGGGTAATGTCAGTCTATCATTTGAGGCGACTCGGGAATTACTTGGTGCTGTGCGTATCTTTTGCAGAAATGAGGTTTTGCACTTGCAGTGCGAAAATTAATTGTCAACCGGACGCCGTTTTGCTGTGAATATTCTATAGCTCTGCACAAACGACTGTTAATACCAACAGGCTTTTGACGCTATTTTCTGACTTAACTAATGAACCCGCTGTACTCAGTCGCCGATTTGCCACGTAGTACTATTCTTCATGCATAGATGGCGCATCCTCCCTCGGCACACTCCTACCATCCTCAGATCGTGCGAGAGATGTTTGTCCAAATATCCGACGGAGAGAATAAGCCTGTTAGGAGAAAGATGTCATATTTGTGCTCAATACTTATCCTGTCAGTCAGGCTTCCCGGTGAACAAAAGAGTCGAATGGGTAGCCCTGATTATTTAGGATAAACCGATTTGCAATAGACAAATCAATGGTAATTATAGGAAGAGGTCCACCAATACGGGTGAATTCTGCCCATTTGTATAATTTCACGTGTCTCACTTCTCCGTTTCAATTTCCGTTTTGAGACTTGCAAATAATTCTGGCGTTGCACACTTTTTTGCTGGGTCAAATTCCCCGAGTCCAGCGACTCTAGTCGGCACCTCCGAAGCAGCAACAATTATGAATAACTGAATGGGTTTCCTTCCAGAGTGGAGGTTCGGTTAGGTTAGTGCCCCAAGTTTCCACAGATATTAATTCTAGTGTCAGACAGCCCAGGCCTGAAAATGTGTTGATAGCCGTGTAATTGGCCTAGGATTCTGCACATTGTTTCAAGTGATGAGAATTTCATTACTCTAACTTGGTTACTTCCCTGGGTGATGTAGACCCTTCTGGTTGCTGCAACAGCGACGGATGGGCACTGCTTGAACTTCCCAAAATTACCATGGTTGAACGACCCTCTTCCTCTGCTGTACCACATACAAGGGACAGAGCAATTCATGACCGCTTTACGGCCTTGCACCTTGTTCTCAGCATTTTTTTCTTTCTTCCGGAGCTTCTTTTTTGGTAGAATGGAGGACACGATGCGGGTAATCGTGAAAGATTGCGACGGCAAGCCAAGCCTTGGTAGGTCGTCATTTTGAGTGGGTGAAAACAGCAGTGCCAAAAGCCTCCGATCCACAAGCTTCGCAGTTTTGCTGCTTTTCCACCCACCCCCAACACAACCCCCTCTCCCTTTCCCAGCTTTTTGGGCCTTTCCATGCTTGTGGCTTCATAACGCCTCGCCATAAAACACCGTTGTTGGAACCATTGTCTGCACTTTATCTCGCCAGGTTTCAAATCGTAATGTGACTTGTCTGTAAATTTATATCCCTGAGTGTTTAGTGGGCCGTGTGTGCTGCAGCTATCAACGCCAGTGGTGATAAAGCTTCGGGTTTCGTTTCGCCTCCGGGATACTTATGCCTCGGGTTCACACACCGACATACCCGCTGCACTTGCCTTCTCTTTGTGGTTTGTCATCTTCCGCAATATTTTTTTTGGTGTGCACCGAGGATGAGAGGCCATGAAGGCGGAAATGACGTAGCTCTTTAAAATAAACACGGAACACTTGCTTTGAAACTTATGCCAAGATGTACACTCACGTAAGAAAAATTAGCTTAGAACCATAAATATTGCTCTCAAAATAATTTTTTAAATTTCATAACGCTCACATAAGAAAACATGCAGATTCATCCACCAAGCCCAAGCAACAACAGGGCTTCTAACCGAATAGTTGTGTTTTATCACACACATTATCCATTAAGGGACCGTGTGCGTCGCATGATTTCGCAGCTGAAAGAATGTACCAAGGAATGTCCTATATAGACCAAACTCTCAGCAGAGGCCTCGAGGTTCCCTCAATTTTCCGGATTAGGCGACCCTCGTGCATATTCAAGAGGGTGTGGCGCAAAAATGCAGATACTGATTATATCCGCCCCCGAGTATGCTGCCCTTACAACACTGCTGGGGACGATTTATGGGGGTTGCAAAAGTCCGCAACATTCGTGCAGGCCTCGAAAAATAAAGTAAAACTGTGGCCATTTACTATATGTAGACTCTTTAGTCAGGAAATGTCTTTAAGTAGATTTTGAGTGGGGTTTGGGCATGTTTCATAAGCTTAAACTTGCGAGAGATGGTAGTGTGTGTTGGAGATTACGCACCGTGATTTAGTCAAACGATCATATTGAATTAGGTATTCCAGGCACGAAAGGGGGGGGTTGTTGAAGAGAGGAAGGGGGGATTGAGGGCTACTGCCTAATTATGATTACAATTTGAGAGGATTAGTTGGATGTTGAGCCGCAGAGGTAGACGTCATCATCCGTCTTGGGAAATGGGCCGCAGAAGTATCCTTATACGACGGCACGTGTGGCCCTTTATCAGCCAGATATATATTACTGCAGGTAAATTTACAAAAAAAAATGAAAAGTGAAATTCCAGGCTCTGGATGTTTTGCACCAATTTCGTACCGGCACCCATTTGTTTCCTGTTGATACGAAGCTGATTTTGCAAAACTAAGACTAACAATTTTGCAATTTCCGACTGCTCTCACGCTAGTCTAATTCATATATAGGGTAAGCCCATAATTTCCAAGTGTACTTACTCTTTGCATGTTGCTACCCACGAGCCGCAATTTTTTTTTCCGACCACAGTCAGACATTTGTCACTTTTGTATCCTATGGTGTGACCCGGCCGTAAGCGATTTAGCGCATTATTTGCCTATTTCTGTCACATTTCGCATGACAGGCTAAGCGAGGGGGTCTCCTCCCGATACTTGTAAACATGATTGACACAATAAATAACGAATTATCGCGTGGAACCCGCGCATTTTTATGCCTGTCAGCACATGAAGAAATCATCAGTGACAACCATAAACATCGGAGCGAATTACAAAGCCCCCAACCAGTTTTTTCGCAGATTCAACGATTAGGAAACAGTGGGCTAGTCTAATGCAAAGCATCACGCGGGAGGACTTTATGGGCCAACAGACCATCTAGTTAGCATTGCGTGAAACGTAAAGAATTCTAATAATAGGTTGCAACGGCAGCGTTTCTCATTAGACTGCAATCCGATCCTATCTGAAAGAATGGAGGTCTTGAAGGTGGGCTGCCTTCGATAAAAAAAATTTGAAGATAAAAAAGTAGTGTTATAAGGGGGGGGGGTGTGATTAAGTCTTTCGTGGCCTTTTTGAAGGCTATTGATCTTTTAGAGTAGCTGCTGCATCCAGCTAGGGCTGCCACCGCCTCAAAATGTGCTCCCAAAGTCACCCACAGGAATAGACTTTCTCTCTCCTCCAACCCGAGCGACTAATGGTTATAATTACGCCTCCATAAGCCCCGGTTAATGCAACTTTTGTTTTCCTCACCCGAGATTGCACCAGCTCGACCTGCATGGATTTTTAGACAAAACCGCGTATGCGCACTTTCCAGTACTGGCTGTTCAGATTATTATTAAACATTTGGTCCACACACTGCATATTTTACTTCAAAAAATGTTTTTTTTTTCTATCAGAGTGAAAAGGGCACGTAGACCATTGCAGAACAAGGTGTATCTGCCGTTTGTTTTCCTCGCCCTGCAGTTTGCCATCTCGCGAGGGCAGTTCTAGCCTGCTATTTTTTCGTTCGTACTTCTGACTTCTCTAGGCTCTGCCTTTTAAAAAAAAGAGGTCGCGACAGGAAAAGGTCTGAAGAATACTGAATAGGCAAGTGGCGCGGCTTTGCAGCTGCGGCCCATAAGGCTGGAGAAGGAGAGAATATGTTTGGGGCTGTCAGGGAATGTCGAGGAACACCTTGTGCGAAAAACGGAAGAAAAGGTCCGCTCTTTCTTTTTTGATCCAGTAAGGATGTTGGCAGCTTCTCTCGGTTGTAAACACACAAGGTCGGTGCAGTAATTCACGTTTCTTGACAGATGCTTGCGACCCATGCGTTGTATCGAGGAGTTGTACGGGGGCGATGCCTCGAGGGTGCTGGAAAAGGGGTCTGGAATTTGAGGAAGCAAACTTCATCCAAAAAGAGCCTGGAGGACTGAGGATGACTTCATCAGGGAAGGAAAAGGGGAAGGGAAAGGGATCGATGACTGCGTGTGAACGACCCAAGTCTGGCTGCATTTATCGAGTTTATGGAAACGAAGCTCTCTCTCTCTCTCGCCCCTTGCAAGGCGGCTCACCCTTGCCAGTACACTGGAGATAAGTAATTGCCACAGCACATGCAAGCTGGTCTCGAGCCCAGATTGATGGACACCTGGCGTGAATTGGCCTAGAATTATTTTACGAGTCATTTAGTGCCCTTCTTGGTTGTTACGGAAGCGTCCCACCAGAGGTCTCTGATGTAACAGCCAGAGAGCGATCTGACCTCTGGTGAGACGCTCACACACTCCTGATGCTGCACCATTTTGTAAATATTGTAGGATTCCGGGGAATTCTAGAGAATAAGACGCTATCTTGGTTCTAATTAATAATCCAGTACAAACTTCCATAAAGAGTCAGTGAGGTAATCCAATTATCGCGGTCCCAAAACGGCATGGTCGCATTGGGGGTACAGTCGGATCGGATTAGCTAATCACCATGCGCCCCTGTGAATCTTGGCTGCTGAAGCGAAATGCCAATAACACTTGCAACCAGCAGTTTTATGCCAGCAGGACCCGGTTTTCGAAGAGCCAAAAAAGGGGTTTGAAAGGACAACGCTGGTATTTTTTGGGGGGATGGTATCATTTAAAACTGCAGGGTCTGGCTGTGACAGAAGAACGGATTATCCCCGTACTCCTGATTAGGGTATCGATTAAGCTCTTTTGTGTTGCGAATTCAAAAACTGCTAACCTGCGCTAAGGAAACACAAGCCCGCATCTGCTCTGAAAGCACACACAAAAAAATGGCGGAAAAAAGAAATGAGTTGGCGAGTGGGCCTGTAAAGCATGTGGATCTTCTCCTGTTCGTGACAGTATGGCTCTTGGCAAGTTGGGAAGCGAGCAGCAAGAGGTCCTCAACCATTTGGAAATCAGGGCATGTTTCCTCCAGGCCCCTACTCGGAAGCTTCGCAACGGCAACCAAGGGCGCAAGAGAAAAAACTTTTTAATTTTGGGAGGAATGTTGCGCGCTAAGCGGCCGGAAATTACCGCGGGAGGTACCGCTGTTCTATTATATATTTTTTTCTCGCAAAATTTCGGGGCGTGTGTGCAGACTACCCCTCGAGCTTAAAGATTGGGGCAGGTGTTGCTCCCTTGTTGAAAGGTCAAAGGGTGTCCCAGCAGGGGCAATATTTCAGCAAGGTATTTACCAGAAAATGGGTGGTCCTCGCAGTATCGCGTCAAACTACGGCGCCGTCTGGCAGGACCATGATTTAGTGACCACGCCTGGCTGACAAATCATGTGGTGCATGGACCACGCTTTTCCAGATGTGACGATAACCGATATTGGGTTTCACCACCTCATGCCGCCCAATGGATGTATCCGGCTGATATAATTAGTTATCAAGATTGAGGGTCGCCTATCAACCAGCTCATATTTAGCAGGGTGTTTTAATAATTGTGCATGTGGATCGTGTGTTTTTGGGGGGGGAAAGAAAGTCTTGTGCAGGGTTTATGACCGCTTTCCGGGCGAATTAGAACTACTAAAGTTCTCAGAAGAAAGCATGAAAGACCATAAACTATGCAAAGGGTTTTCGCGTTCTATTCGGAAACGGCCGCCTTAGTTAATACAAAGTTGTTTTTAGAGGCCCTTTTATCATCCGAGCAAGTGCCCTGAAGAATCGTAAAAAGCCGACGTCTTGGACCCCGTTTCTTGACCTCCCGAAAAAGATGCGGTGTTTCAAATTGGCCACGAAAAGAGCACGTGGATTATCCTCGGGAAGCCTACTAAAAATTAAAATTTTTACCCAAGTAACTGCTACCGATCACTGCTACTCTTTGAACAGCAGTCTCTGTAGTCAAAAATCGCCGTCGCTCTATACCCAAGTAACTGCTACCGATCACTGCTACGTTGCGAACAGCAGTCTCTGTAGGCAAAAATCGCCGTCGCTCTATACCCAAGTAACTGCTACCGATCACTGCTACTTTTTGAACAGCAGTCTCTGTAGTCAAAAATCGCCGTCGCTCTATATCCACACCGTCATTTCGGTTAGAAATAACAGGTTGTCTATCAGTCTCGTCTTTCCTGTTCCGGGCAGAGTTTCTCGCTTGCTTAGGTTTCCTAAAGCAGTTTCTCGGGAAGGTGGAAAGAAACAGATCCCTAATGAGGCTGCATCTAACGGCAGATCGGTTTCCGCCTCCGTCCTCGTCTTTCTGTTGTGCAGAAGCTTTCGCAAGCCAGTTCAGCCCCAGGCCGCCCCCGCCTCCTCCTTTTGCAAGCTGTCACTCGAGAAAGAAGGTTTCCTTTAGTTCAAACTAATTAGGAAACCCCCTACCAGAATAACACTGGCTGGTTATGAAACTGCTATCACGGTTGTTGTGAGAAAGTGTATTGCTAGGGGAGTGGTCGCGTTGATATTACTGCAGCTGTTGGGATTCTGATGGTGCTGGGGAGTAGGAATATGGGGAGTAAGATACACACGGCAATGTTTAGAGTTCCAACTCTCTCTGAAGCAGTGAATCAGTTTCAGGGAATTCCAAGTCCCATCTGCTATATTCCATTTTTTTATCCATTTCCGACCGTCGCTGAGTCGCGCCATGGCTTGGGAATTACTTCTCTTCAATCGACCATTCATTAGCCCACTTTCAAACTTTTGATGACAGTGAATCCTATTATCCTGCAGAGTTTTCGCAAATGGAGCTCGGCGGGGTTGGGAGAGAGAGAGGGAGCGAGAAAAATATGTAGAAAGAAGGAAAAAGGGTTTTGGGGGGCCGAGCGAGATGCTGATACCGAAAGTAAAAGACTTAATTATGGTTCCTTAATTCGATGCGGATCCGGAGCTGAACAGTGGTCGCTTTTTGCAAATGGTGCCCCCGTGTTGTTTTTTCCCCCATGGCTATTTCTGAAACTTTGCGTGCCTGCTGAGCTTGCGAAAAAGAATGACAAGTTTTATAGCCGCACTCCTACGGTGTTTGTTAAGCGTATTGCCCCTGTGGACGTGTAGCACGCAGATCAGCACAAAAAGAGTGGGGCCAACAGCCATGAAATCAATGGATGACTTTATTATGCGGGGAGGAGGAAGAGTGGGGGACCATTTACGTTGTGATGATTTAAAATTGGGAGGGTGTGTGTTGGGTGTATATTACGGGGTGTAAATTAAGACTTCGAATGGTGTCATTGGTGCTTGAAGGTCGTCCAGTGCAGTGGTTGACATGGATGGCTTCATTATTCTGCCTCTGATTTATAATTTAAATAACATAAAACCCATTGCCCTGTACTGTATGAGTTAATGTCAGTAGATATCACAAAAATTAATTAATTCATGCCTCGCAAGCCCTAGCGTGTAGAGTTAAACCACACTTCATACTAATGATATACAGCATTGTGTGCGGTTGTGTGAAATGCAGCCATACGCTGCATGCTAATGAACTGTGTGTACTGTATGGTGCCTGTAATAACCATGTTACTAACGTTTATTTATCTTTCTCCGCAGGTAAGCAGTGTGCAACCTTTCTCATTCGCCCAACCATCACAGTAAGTGGTGCATCAATAATAAATTCGGCCCTCGTTTACTTGTTTACTTGTGAGCAAAACGGCCACAAAACATTTAAAAATATTTTGACAAAATGTGTTGCATGTGAGTATATTGTTGCTTGAAATTCATGTATTTCTTCACAGTCATCTTTCGTTTTAATTGCTTTTGGGTCAACCGTGTTATCTTCTGCAGGCGGCGAGTTGCTTTAGCTTAAATTGCATGACACTTATGACCCGCTTAGGTGAACGACCCCGACCGGTAACATATATACGTCTTGCGAATATTACTCTCCCAAGATAAAGGTTATTCCCGCCCATACATTCGCCGCCCATTGTGTCCTTTTGCACAGTACAATCACAAAGGCTTGTTTACGAAAACCCGCCACCTCGAAAACAAAAGGACAAGAATCAGAGTGGCCTGACCAGTGGAAATTACACTCGAGCGACCCTGCTGGTAACCACTTGAGTGTTCCGGCAGATATAGGCTGTCCCGGACACGGTTCTGTGCCCCATGGGCTGGCTTCTCCGGGACAAAACAAACCCCGGAGAAAGTTTTGTTACGCGGCCCAGGCACACTGCCCACATGATAAGAGAACGGATAGTCATTTCATCCATTTCGCACAATATTTGCTAGCAATTTCACACGGTGCAGAAAACATGTACGAATCTTATCCTCTGTCTCCGGATTCAGGACGAGAGGAGCCGCAGCTTAATCTAGGGAAACGTGCTGCTCTCCAGGGCATGTTATAATGACGCCGTAAATTACCGCGGTTCTCTCTCTACGGAAAAGCTGAAAAGCGGATTATCTTTTTCTGGGGGCCGCTCAAGGCGCTAATGTCAAATATGGTTGTTTTCTCCAGGCGCCCGTGCAATATGTGGCACAAAATAATCTGGTGGACGTGAACTTGGGTGGAAAATGTTGGCCGTCACGCGTCAGATAATTTAAGCCCTTTTGGCTTCAAGCTGCGACCTTTTTTTTTGCAAAAAGTTTTTTGGATGCTGGTCAGTGAAAAACGAGGATGCGTCATTGTTGCAAGTCGCTTCTAAATTGCGAAGTTTTTGTTGTGTTATTTATTAGAAAAAGGGATGAGTTGTGGCGACATTTATATTCGCCAAAAAAAATTGTTCGATGACAAATTAACATATTCGAAGAATATGAAAAGTGCAGGAAAGTTCAGTTTTTGGGCAAAAATTGATAACTTCTGATTATTGTACAACCTGGCAAGCAAATCAAATTTTAGTTAGACGACACTGAGCAGAAAACATTCCTGTTTCCTCTGCTCACTGTATTCGTGCTTTATTCATTAGAGGCGCACATTTTTGATGATGGGAGTCGTGAAGATCTGATTTGGGCAGAAGGTTTTTAGAAGGTTAATTGCGCAATGTATAAAAAGTAGTTGCCATGGCAAACAATTGGACTGTCAGTGTTCTCGCCCACGATGGAGAGATTTCATAATGTCGTGCTGTTGTCAAATAAAGGAAGCAAATTACATCCGAGATACTCAAGGGTCAACAGTATAATGCAAATGAGAAAACGTGACGTGAGACATGCAGTAGTTTCCATGGCAATAGAAATCTATCCTAGATCCGGCTTCCTGGAAATTCTATTTCGTAATACAACAGTGTATATTCACCTCTGAAGGACTCGCGGAAATATTAATTTTTTTGTCAGTAATTTTTGTCGACGATTTTTACATCCTGTCTGTAAATCTTACTAGATAAATATGTGCATATGTCTGCGCGACATTTGGTAATTTGTGTTCCTCCAACAAAAAAACACACTGTGGATTGATGTCGTCAACTGCTGAGCAGCAGTAACTCAAGCCGAGCCCGTAAACTAGTAAGGGCAACATCTCATCACGGGCTCAGAGAGCCGGCATAATGGATAGCCAACTGCGACTTGTGTTATTACTGGCGGATTTAGTCGTCGTGTTAATGACGAGTTCGACGCCAGGGATTAGAGCAGCTTCTGCCGGAGTTATATACCCCTTAAGGGTTGCCTTCGTCGCTGCTGCACATTCCGCAGGCCCTTCAGCGGGATGAAGATGTTACAGTGTATAAGGAGAGGAGAGGGGTCTGGGCGAGGAGGGTTATGCATCTCTGCAAGCCGCCTCCGGGTTTTCTGTGCTGGCTGCCGGAGGAGAGTGTAAATCAATATCCCCTGGACCCCCGGTTCCTGTATATTGACTCATGTTATGAAGCCGTCCCACTAGAGCTCTAGGCTAAATGAAGCTCTTCTTGACAACTAACAGTCCAATAAATCGAAATATGCGACAGCGATGTGCCATCCTAGCATCTTTTTTTAAAAGAAAAAAGAGGGGACCAAATCGCCTATTGTCGACGGCCATTATAGGTGGGAGGGAGAGGAAGAAGGGTAGAAAAATCTCCACAATTCCTTCCGATAGCGGGCATGCCGATATTGCATTTTTTTTTTAAACGGGAGCCCAGAAAAAGAGCCCTCTGCGATAGTCATTTTGTCCTCTCACTGTGAGGCCCTTAAATCCTGTCGTGAATATTTGAAAAGACAGCTCTGACATGAAAAGAACACGAAAAGATTTATTCCAAAAGGTAGAACCAGGCGATGCGTCAACATCGACTATGGCATGGGACATTGTTTGTCACGTCCTCCTGAGGTGAACCAGACTGACAGAAGTGTGACAGTGAGACTGGTCTATTGACACTGTCAGCGGTGGCAACACGCAATGGTTGTTCACCAGGCCATTTTCAAACCTATATATATTGTAGACTCGGGGCTGGGTAATTTGCAAGGGGAGTGATTAAATGGCTTCGGCAAAGTTCATTAATAAAGCTACGAAACACCTACGGTTAACTTGAGGAAAATTATTCACTCCCTCTCATTAAGAGCAATTCCTCGTCAAAATGCTGCACAACCGTTGGGCCTGACTGGATCTGCCTTCTTCTCCAACATAATGATCCCTTGCAGAGAAAATCGAAGACTGATAATAATAGTGATGAGTCGAATCGAGTTGATGATCGTGAGAGTCGTGTTGCTGCAACCTGTGTTTTAAGAACGATGAGCTTTGAAGTAACCCATTATTTAAAACAGAAGGTATGTAGCGTAACAACATCGTGAAAAATCTCTATATTTAGTGTACAGTATTTTAAAACGTTGCATTTTTTAAAAGAAAAAAGCCAACACAAATTGCTTCATATTTTAACAGAATTTTGCATACGGCTGAATTTTATACTAAAATCATCATTAATGAAATAATACTTTGGGCTAAATAATGCTTAGCGTTTCTCATCTTTAGGTAATGGGCAACTATTTGTGCCAAAACCAGTTAATTTCGATCCAGAATCTGATACCAGTGATTGTGGTCATCCTGCACTTTCCTCACTTTTTAGTGCAACAACCTCCGTTCTTTTGTTCCCTGAGCTTTTGAAGCGTTTTCATGTAATGAGCAATTAAGTGCAACGCCATGATAATCAATAGGAAGCATTAATTTCGCATAAAATACAATAAAGATGATCAGCGAGCAATTCCAAAACGCGTCCGCGGGGCATTATTCCGTCAGCAAGCAGAGATTAGCGGAGCTTCAAGTCGGGCTTAAACGTCTCTTCACCTATTTCCACGGCATTACCGCTCTTTTTCGCCTCCCCCACCCCCTCCAACCCCATCCCGATTAATCGAAGCTCGGATAGTTCTAATAGACCCGAACGTGACTCTAATGCAACCAGCGTATGGAGACTAAAAAAGACCTCGCCAACGAACCAACGAAATAGCCCCAGCTTTTGCCTAGGTGCACACAAAAATCTATGCGAACCTATATATTATTCCCCGATAGTGATCTCATGCATAGTAAAAGGTAAAGTTCACCCCCGTCCCCTCCTCTCCATGCCCTCGAAACACGCGGGAAAATCTAATCTTCAAACCCATGAGATTGTCGTGGGGAACTAAATATTCGTATTGTTTGATCTGCACTCGTGGTTTTCTCCTTCCCCCGCTCTAATATGCTGAGCTTCCCTATACAAAAAGTACAGGGTGATGCTTAATGCTCAAAGCGGTTCAATAGGAGGATAATGGCTCTTGTATAGGGAATGTCACGGAATGTTGGCTTCAGCGACCTTATGTTGAAGGGGCAAATAATTGAATCGGAGGCCTGTTTCTGGGATGACCTGGTCATATTGAACTGTGGACATGGTCAGTGCACCACCCTGTCTCATTTCATTTCGCGATTTCTTCCTCTCCCCTCTGGAGAGCACCACTTGCGCCCCCCTAACAAAATGGCGTGCCGAGGGGTAAGCACTCGGGTAGTGCCACAGCTAATATCCCCAAACTGAGGGGGTGGGTCCTCATCTCCCCAGTACTTGGGGGGGATGTCTTCCCAATCCGTGAGTAGGGAGGGAGGACAAAAGAACCCCCAGGGCAATTTTACCAATCACGGCCATAAACAGGCAAGTGGTAGTACGTAAGGCCGGATTATATTGACTCAACATTTTGCCGTCCGTGTGGCCATCTAGGGTCTTGTTGGAATGTTGAGAGGGGGCTGTAGGAGTGAGGAAATTGCAAAGGGGGGGCTGTATAGTGGTATTAAGTGTCATCCCCTTGGACCTGTTTGCTGCCTCTCCTCAGCACATAATTCCTGGCAACATCCTCATGACGTTGTTGAGTGTGCTTACAGTAAGAAGAGCACGTAAATGACTTTGTATGGACATGTTTCTTCAAAGTAATTCCAGTACAGTGAACCATCTGCTGATATTGGACCAGACTGCATCGAATATGGATCAGGACGGTCAATGTCGTCCCTTTTTTTTGCATGACTATGCAGAAGAAAATCAGGGTTGGACCCCATCCTCCCCTCAACTGAATCAATCAATGTTATTGCTCACTCTGGAGCGACAATAAGGGTCTCACGTATCAAGAAAATGGGTCAAGTCGTAATGAGAGGAAAGGAGGGGTGGGTCCTTCTCTTTTCTGAAGTGGAGGAGGATTCGAGGCACAAACTTTATGTGGTTGGGGGGAGCTGCTTAGCAAAAGCCCATTTATCATCGTTGGGATGGATTAGATGAGTTTTTCAGACATGATGAATGGAGGCGGAACGGAGGGGTAGGTAGGGAGGGGGGAGATTTCGACAATCCTCTTCTTTTATTCCGGACGGTGCACGTGTTTTTGGCCGGTTCATACCGTCTTTACTCTGCCACTCAAAACTCGGTCAGACAAGTCTTTTCTTCCGTCTTCAGCGTCTTCTTCTTTACATCTCATTGGTTCCAAAATCGCAGTTGTTAACAATACTGTAGGCCTAGTAATAATATTGTGGCAACAGCTTTATTGTCGGTCATGCGACACAACCTGACTCTCTTTAACAGCTTGCTGGAGGGGTGTTCTTTAATTACGAGACCTGGTTATTCAGCTCATAAAGGTCATGAGCTCGGGTTACATGCTACATGCGGCGTGACGTTGAATACCTGCTGTACAACGCATAATTTCTCACGCAAAGTTTCAGGCCCGGTCCTCTCTGTATGTGTGTGTTTTTTTTTGTTCGTCGGATAAACACAGCAGGTTTCAAGCGCTTTTACTGTTATTTTACTGTACCCAAAGTGATGTGCTGCCTAGCACTGCCCTGAAGCTGTATCATTTACAGTATATGAAGAGAACTTGACGCATGGTTTGGATTGTGGGAGAAATAAGCACTTATTTTAGTTGCTACTAAGCAGATTCTGTTGGATTATGCCAAGGCTATTTTAAGCTGAGTAAATGAGCCTTTGAAAACCACTCATACGATTAAATGATTCCGAATCACGCTGTACACCCAGGATGTGAAGCGTATAAATTTTAAAAGTCGTTTTTGTGTGTATGTGTGACGTTTAAGCTCTGAGAGAGTATAGAAAAGGTCTTTGTTTTTGGCGTGGAAATTGCGCAGAACGTCGAGGCGCACAAGTGGTCAAAAGGGGGACACCGCAAATCAGAGTGGAAAGTGGAGTGCAGAGCCAAGTAATCGAAAGGGCGTTTGGGGGGGCAGGCTTTTATGTATACCCCTAGCTTTATTGAGGGAACACGAGACTGCCGCTTCAGATTTGTTGCCTCATGCACAAAATCCAGATCATTCAGGTACCCGTGGTTAGGAGTCAAGCAGTTCCTTAAATTTTCCAAGAGTAGAACGTTGGATTGGAAACCTTGCCCTTGATCTATCGATTGCGGAATACATTCAGGTGTAATCAATACACTGTCGGTCGCGTATAGGTTGAATTTTTTTTTGCAAAATCTAATACATTGAGAGTACTCGAATACAGCTAAAAAGCATACGGCAACTGAAAACTAAATGGATGCGACTTAATAGATGCGTCCTCTCACAATGGGGATTGAGATTGATCAGTTTTAAATCGCAGTCTGGTTCCTTCCCCCAGCGCCGTTTTTTCCCTCCCCTAAAGAACATTACATCTGGTATCAGTCCCTCTGAGCATTTTCCCCACAAGAAAAGGAAGGGGGCACAAAAAATACAACAAGCATCGAAGGAGGGTGAAGGGAGAAGGATTTGTATTGTGTAGCTGCGATTGACATTTCCTCTTCCCAGGGAGAATGAAAGTGACAATCGGAGATTGATTCTACGCAAATGGTCAACCCACAAAATTCGACTCGGTTGTGCCAAATTTTTGGGCGTATATGATGAGTATGGTTGCTAAAAAATTTAGGTGTATTACCTCTCTTGAGGTAGGACGATCAATCTCTGGCTTTTGTAGGGTCTCATTAAAAATGCCCGTCGACATTCGATTAGCGGGGGCCTTAATTGTCCCCACCTCCCAGGATTTTTATCGGTGTATGAAAGAATAAGAGAGAAAGGAAGGGCAAATGAGGCCATTTTTTTCCTTTATGAATCTTGAATAGCCCGCAAAAATACCTCATTACTCGCATTCAAATGCCGAGTAAATGACGTTTTCAGGTGATGGATTGTCGCTCTTTATTTGGGGCAGAAGTGGACAAGGGGCGGACCGCATAATTATTGTTCATTTTATTGATACGTTCAACAATTTATGGCGACTGCTTGAAAAAGGATGTACCGCTTCCCCAACTGACAGTTTGACGCATTCGTGTTGCTATCAATTAAAATCTGGGGAGTTAACCATGCAGTACATCCAGCAGGCAGTTATTGGCATATGTCTCCTGAAATATTTTCGCAGATCTAATTTTCACGAGCTCACTGCACTATAAATTAGCACATCCCCCGTCAACTTCAGTCCTAAGTAATAATATTGAACCTCCGGATAATACACCCCCCCCCCTCCCCAGCAATTATTTATCCTCCTTGCAATGTTTAGTTGACACGAAAATTTCCTTTTGCTCCGACCCGGAATGAACCTGAACTTCTGGTGTGAATGGAACCATCTGTTGAGGTAGCATTACCAGCCAAATTATAACCTGGAAATTTATAGTCACGAATGTGGCGAAAGGTCTCTAAAGTCTTCCTGAGTACAGTACCTGTGTTCAGCCTCTTAGGGTATCCGGGTGTGGTGTATATATATAAAACCAAGTGATGAAAGCGGCGGAAACTTGCTAATTGTGTATGTGTTTAGCAGTGAAGACATTGGGTTGATTGGTCGGAATATTTTCAACTGGAGAGAGACCTGCCGATTGATGTTTTTTTTTTGAGAGAGAGGGAATGCTCGGGCACGTCTTGTCGCCCACTATTCCGGACCTCTTCCATCATAAGGCAATCCGTCTGGAAAATTACTGGCGGGGGGTAAGACAGTTCGGCACGCGAAAATGTGAAATCCTGATAAGAGTTTTGGAGGGGGGCATCAGGCCTCTATCCCCGGTAGCGGGCTTGTGACGGATGTGTGGCTCACTGGAAATCAACTTTCATAATTCAATGACATGTTCCGCCGCAGGGGGAAGGGCCAATAAAGAGATACCTTCGAAGACGGAACCTCTGAAGGATATAAATTCGTAGCCTTCTATAACAGTGTATTGAACTCGTTGTGTTATTAATCAAACTACAATTGTGCAGGTTGCACTGGCAAAGTGGATGATTTTACAATGAGTTGATTTTTTAATTAGATCAAACTCGTGCCTAAAGTGTGCTGTGTATTATGCACACACAGTTGCTCCAGGTGAAAACTTAATGGAAGGCAGAGTGACAAACACTTGGTTTTATATTAATAAAGTGGTGCTTCGGACCACTACTCGTTAGGAAACTGCATCTCATGTTAATGTACCGCTGTACTTGTCGAGTAGGATTATTGGTTACACTACAAAATATTGTTTACCTTTTTGCGAATTTTACTAGACAGGTTGTTACATTGTTTTATTTGTAACCAAAAAATTGCCAAAAGGCACTAAGAAAATATTTCCTGATGCATGTCACCGACATGTATAGCAATATTTTAAGTAATGAAAACTAGATTATGAGTCGTAGCCTTGTTGCTAATAATGTAGGCCAAGACGTGTCTCTTTCTCTGTCTCTTCTTTTTTTTGCGACAGGAAGAGACTACTCGGTGGGGGCCTTAATGTGGAAAGCAACTTTCATAGCCCGCGGCGGTGCAAACTGAAACTTTTATAGGCAAGTCCATGTTAAACAGAGTTGGGCAAAGTTGGCGAAGAGGCCCAATATTGTACTGTAATGGCTCAACTTTACACTTTCGGTAGGTATTTCAGTCGTTTTGTACTTTCGCCATATTACAAGGTATGGATTGCGAAGGCTTGAAAACTATACGCAAAGTTTTCTCCTTGAGCTCCCCCCCAAGGATGAAGAAGACACTAACTTTTCGGAGAGGAAATGTTTTTTTTTTTGTTTTTTTGCCGAGTAATAAATTCAAATCAACTTATGAGCCTTCCTGCTGCATCGCTTTGAATTAACTCCCGTAAAGTGCGGACTGCCAAGTAATCCTGCTTAATATTCTGATTAAGCGAGCTGCGTATTTGTCAAGTGTCTTGTGCTCCCAGTATATATTGTGTGTGCCGATGTGAATCAATAGCTATGCCTCACTGTGGGGGGTTTACACACTGCAAGATACATTGCCTGCCGGATGAAATTGTGTTGTACAGGGTGTGTCAAAACCGACTGGTTTCCTATATAATCTGAATCATGCTGGGTATAGTATCCCAAGTGTAAACATGTTGCTTACATGTATGAAGAGTGAGGCTGGCAGGGGCTCGGCGACTGTTGACCACCTACCAGACCGATATATGGTGAGATGGTCCACAATACACGCTGAAGCTTCGCCGCTTCCCCACATTGGTTGGGCGCAATAGGCTATTAGGCAGCTCATTATAAGCTAGCTGGCCCCCGTGCTTTATCCATAATTTATCGAGCTAGAGAACTACACTGCTGGCCACGCTTAACCATTTTTTCCCCTCTCCTCAAACCTTGCACAATTGCTTTATCTGAGGACCTACATTTATTGAGCAATGTGTATAAAGGACTGTACACATTATTTTTGTTAAGTGTCAAGTAGGTCAACGTGCATTATTCTAATACTATCGACCCTTTTTTAGAATTGAGTCATAAAATAGTGAAAGTGAACATTTTGGGGGCACGAATGGTTTTTTCCCCCCGGTAATGTGTTTAATGTAATCCAAACCTAGTGCTGGCAAACCTAAATTTAAGTGACTTTTTGCACTCGGCCTCGGCCTTTCATTTCAGGGGG